>LDKF01001797.1:10369-30145 GCA_001026735.1 Rotylenchulus reniformis
ATTGATTACACCGAAAATTATTTGTTGAAAAGTTAAATATAAAGAATCAATGTCTGTACAACTATAGAAAAGTGAATTCCAATTGATTGAGCACATATATTGATTAATTTTCTCATAATCGCAATTTACAAAATCAAATTTGACTTGCTCTTTTTGTTGAGTTTTAGAAAAATCAAAATTAAATTGAATACCACTGTGATCAGATGTTGATTCTTTACATTGGATCGGTTCTATTTCTTTAATGTTTTTATAAGATTTTGGGGATGAACTAAAAATTAAATCCAGGAAATGTTTTTGGCGTGTAGGGAATTTAATTAGCTGTTTTAGATCTGTATCAACTATATAATCAAAAAAAGGATTATTTTTCTGTGGATATAGGGAAAGGTCATCAATATTCCATGGAACTTTCGGGAGGTTAAAATCACCAATAATCGAAAACTCATAAGTAATTGCTGTTAAATTAAAGAGTAAATTAGCTAACATTCTAACATAATAATTAATTAGCATTGATCCTCATATTTTGATGCCGGCGGTAAATAAACCAAAACAAATCTATGTTTCTCAAAACTGGATGGAGAGATAATATCAAAACATAAAATATCAAAAAATTCGTTTTTTGGTGTTGAAATTTCAATAAAAGGTAAAGTACTTGAAATAATTGCCATTACGCCACCCCCCTCGTTTTTTAGACCTGTCTGCCCTTAAAATAGAATAATGAGTATCCTCTAATAAAAAAGAATCTGTTATGTTTTTACCTAGCCAAGATTCGGTTACAAAATATAAATCATAGATGTTTTTTGAAGCATATATTTGAAAGTATCGATTTTGCTAATTACACTCCTAGAGTTTAAGTAATAACAATTTAGGTTTTGGAGAGGGCAAACTTGCTAGTCTTTTTTCCGCTCCGTTACATTGTTGCTGCCGCCGCCATGCTTTTGTGTCCAGCGCCGTTGCCGCTCTTCTTTGTCCAGCTTCAGCTCCTCCGGTGAGAGAGATGGCCTTACCAAAAGACGTGACAATTGCGCTTCCTCCCGCATTCGTCCTCGGTTCTTCTTCCACTGAGACAGCGCGATGCGTTGAAAAACGCTCGCCGCCATCACCACCTTCAGCAGTCGCGGCCCCGATCGATCAGCACCAGGTCGCCCCATTCGGTACACAGCCACCGGCAGAGTTTCCACTGTCAACTCGTCCAGCACAGCGGTGACCGCACGCACGTCCTCTTTCGCACGCTCGCTCGCCTTCGCTTCCTTTGACTCAGGCAGCCCGATAAAAACCAAGCTCCTTTGTCTCTCCTTGGCCTCCGCACTGTTGTTGTTCTCCGCTTTGCTCAGGCGCTCCTCGATCACGGCCAACTTCTCGGTGATGTCGTTGAACAATGAGTTCAGGTCGTCTGTTGTTGCTGACTTTCTAAGTCGCTGGTCAATCGAATCCAGTCGTTTAATTATGGCAGCGATGTCAGATTTGGTTGCCATTTCGGCGTATTTAAGGATAAATTTCCTGGAACTCAAGATTGGGTAATTAAACCTCGAAACAAATTAATTTAATAAAGGAAACAAGAATTCTGGAATTTCTGACCATTTTACATTCTGATTTGCATTTTATATGGAAGCATATATACTCTTTTAAAAAGTCTGAATTAAGTCATTTATTGAAAAGAACTAGAGAATGAGAGAGAGATCACGCGGAAAGTATTAAAATTAAAAATTAATTTTTAAAAAACGTTAAATTTCTTTTTATTAAATTTTTAATAGCAAATCTGTAATTTTTTAGGTGCAATTCGTCAATATTTAGAATAGGTAAGCTAAAATAGTTTTATCCTGAGTGATAGAGTATTACCGTCGATTTTTTATTATTAAAAGCAACTTATTGATTTACGAATATTTAGAATATGATATTTTTTGATGATTTCGTCTCCTTGCTGGTGTAATTTTGTCTAGTAGATATTTACAATCTTTTTATATCATTTTGTGAATATTTAATCTTGCTGCATTTTGATGCGTTCCTTCCATATCGAAATAAAATTATTCCGTTTTTTTAAAATTAATTTGGACCACAAAGACAAAAACGCATTTAACAATTTAACTTTTTAAATCGTACAAAGCGAATGATAACTTTAGTAAAAGTCAGGTTTGGACACAGTGGTTGGACCAATCTTTAAAGGCTCTTAAAACACAAAAATTGATCATTTTTCGCCGCATTTAGCAGGAACCACAGTAGGTGCCGTGCCAGCAACAGCCACTTAAAAAATTAATTCTCAAGCGCGAACCGTAATTGAAATTTAATCGCACTTCATACCATAAAATTCCGCAAAAAACCGCAAGCCGGGTTAAAAAACGGTAATAGTACAGTTTGTACCCCCTTTTTTGAAAAAAAAAATCGAAGGCCCAAAAATGGCCCAAAATCACATCCTAAGGGCAGTTTTTTACGCTGAATCCGATTCTGACGTCCATTTTGACGAGCTGCGTCATCCGACGCAACTTTTTGACGTCGAAATTTTTTGACGTAAATTTTTTTACAAAAATACATTTTTAGATAAAACACATTTTTATTGTGAAAAAATGGCCATGGAACAGCTAAGAAACTTCACAATGACAAAGTTGCACGAAAAAAAAGTTTGTCAATCCCCAAACAGGATCCCATACTCAGAATGTCGAATCAATGTGGGTAATTTCAAGCGCAATCGTCAACAATGGCAACACTTCCGAAACATATGATACATTTTTCCTCGAATTTATCTGGCGCAAACAATTTGGTGATCGTGCAAATTTATTTTACAACTTCTGGCATCATGTTTCATTGTTTTACCCATGTGAACTTAAATTTTATTGTGTTTCACTGATTTTATGCATAAAATGGAATTTTGTAAAAAAAATTTTGACGTCATAATTTTTCGACGTCAAAAAGTTGCGTCGGATGACGCAGGTCGTCAAAATGGACGTCAGAATCGGATTCAGCGTAAAAAACTGCCCCTTTGATAAGGACATTACATCTCAATACAAATTTAATAATTAAATTTTGATAAAAGTTGACATGATCTTTTAAAATTTTTGTATGATTTCAAAAAAAGATAGCAATCACCAACAATTAGTAAGCTTTGGTCCTTTCCACCAAAAAATGAACAATAAAAAAGGCAACCATAGCAGAAAGAATTTGATAGGCAAACAATGACAATGACACAGCAAATTGCGAGATATTCGAACAAAAAGATTTTAAAAAATGCGACGAAAATCAAACAAAAACGTAAAATATGCAAAATCTAAAAAGGCGAAAGCACATGTTTTTGGATTATTTATTTCATATGTTCTAAAATAAAATGAAAAATGATTATAGGTAATTTGATTAAAAATGATTACCGGTTTGGCCAAGTAGAAAAAAAGTTATGGCCAGATCTTTGGCCAAAACTACGATTTTAGGGCTTAACTTGGCCACAACAAGTTTATAGCAGACATTTATGGCTATCTTTAACAAAAAATCACTTAGGCTTTACCTGAAAAAAATTATAATCATTTTTCGAGCACGGGGGGGGGGTGAAATCAGCTGCTCCGCCTTTTGAGGCCGCAACACCCTCTTAACACCTGTGATGATTTTTAAGTGAATTAAAAAAAGTTTAAAAAGTTCTCGAATCTCGAGACCAACATCGGTCTCGGTCTCAGTTCTCTAATCTTTGAGAAATTGAGCCTCATCACTATTTTTCACAGTCACAATAACTAACTTTTCACAAACATTATTCGCCACTTTAAAACATGAATTCAAATTCTCAACTTGATCGAATTCTCTGCTTGATCACTTATTATTGGATTAATTTGAGCATTTTTTAAGCTTTTCATATGAATTAAAGAAATTTTTGCGATTTTTTTGAATCGACTCTATTTGATTGGAAGTCAGATGACCGGTCATATGACCGGGTCACATGACCGTGACCGGATGGTCGGTCAGATCATTTTGGCAGTTTTGGCTGAAACGACATAGCACCGCCAAAATACTGTTCTATTTTTTTCAATTTGCATTCAAAAAAATTTCCAAAAAATATAAGAACGCCAACGTGTTCAGCAGCTATAAAAAAATCTAGAATCCTAAAATTCGAGGTATTCAACTGAAAATTTTTGGGCAAAAATGGCAAAATTCCTTAAGAAAATTCACTAAATTTTCCCAAAAAATTAAAAATGAAAACTGTTTTTAAAATATTTTACGGCATCAAAAAGCATCTTTATCGGTATCTGATATTTATAAATATTGAATTGTTGTTTTTGTTAAATGTTATAGTTTTTTAATTAAATTTGTTTTAAAAAAATTTTAAATTTTCATTTTTAAAAAAAATCCATTTTAACTAAATTTTGGGGAAAATTTCAGTAAAAACCGAAAAAACCGACTTAAAACCGGGTTTTTTCGGTTTCGATTTTTTTCGGTTTTTTAACCGATAAGAACCGACCGATGCCTTTGTCCGGTCTCTATTTGCAACACATCAAAGAAATGTTCAACTGACCTATTTATAACTATCAATCATTAAAATGGATTAATTTCGGCTCAAAAGCGAACTCAAAATGTAAAATATTAAATAATTAAAATTGAAGGTTGCGAGAGAAAGTGCTTTACACCCTAATTTTTTCTTCCATTGTAAAGAGAAATATTTTAATGGTTGAAATTCAATTTTAAGATAAAATACATTTATATTGTGATATAATGGCCATGGAACAACTAAAAACTTCACGTTGACGAAATTGTGCGTAAAAATAGCGCTTCCCGACAACGACTTCGACGCATGGCTCGAGGAACTGGGACTGCTCCACACTCGTCGTGTGCTGAATGCGGTGGCGACATGAGCGTCATGTTAAAAAAGGGCAGAAACTATGGAGGAGTATGGTGATGCAAGAAGAACGACTGCAGGAAGAAAAGGGGATTCTTCATCGGCACACTCTTTGAAGGTTTTTTGAAAATTTGATACCTATTTTTGAAAATTCTGATTCCAATAATACTTTGGGACGCATCTGACAACTGTCGAGCGGACAACTTGTGGCACAACGTTTCATTGTTTTACCCATGTAAACATTAATTTTGTTGTTCTTGCACTAATTTTTATGCATAAATCGATTAACTAGACCACATTTTTGAAAATCATAGAAAATCAGGAGTAACGTTAGAAAAACATTTTCTTCTTTAATGTGAATTGAAATTATTGAAATTAAGGGCCACCCATTTAAATAAAACACACATAAAATTATATGATTCGTAATTTTATTTAAACTACGATCTATGCTTCCCATAAACAATCCCTTCTTGCAACACTATATATAATTATTTAATATTTTTTTAGTAAGAAGATATTGACAATCGACACCCGATCGATCAAAATTAAAAAACTTAATGAATTTTCTTTATTCGCCTACAAAATTAGAAAAATTGTTGGTAGGATAAATGAATTGTTGGTGTGGTATAAATTTTAGAATTGTACAGTTTAAAGGTTGGTATAAAATTAATACCGTATTTCCTCTAATCTATTGACAACCTTAAATATATGACAACCACTTATAATGGCAAATCAAGGCTGTAAAATATAATGGCACCAATCTAATATAATAGCATTATTAAAATTCGATTTTTTGAAATTCTTTTTTTTTTGAATTTAATTTTCTGACCTTAGTTCCCTTTTATTTTATGTAAAAATCGATCATTTCAAATATCTAATTCTAACAAAAAAACCTATCCGGAATGTGACCAACCCAAAAAAGATTGTCACCAGTGTTTTTGTGACCGACCATTTTCCGGTCATTAAATGACCACTGACCTGACCGGGAGTCCGGTCAGGTAAGGTCATTCGAAAAGTGACCTGACCGACCCTCCGGAAGTATTTTACAAAGTTCGAAACTCCCGCATAGTCACTTTGGGGTACTCAGGACTCTATAAAGGACTCAATGAAGCGAATTGCTTTTATAGCCTTTTTTGATTATCTAGTCCCATAACTTTATAGAAGAATTTATTCAGATTTTTCTTTTCGTAAAACTTCGGAAAGGAAAATATACTTGAATAAAAAATTTTTCCACTCCAATTTGGGGGTCATGGAAAGGGGGGTTAGAATTTATTCAGTTTAAACATGGAGATTTTACATAACTTGCTTTTAGCATTTTTGGTCTAACCTTAATCATTCTGTTTTTAATCTTTTTTAGATCATCAATATTTTTAATATAATATTTTTTTAGTTCTTGCACTGCGATTTAGTGTCATTTATGAAATATCACTAATTTTATGTTTTTAATAAAATTTCGCACGAAATACATAACTTATGGGTTCTTCAAACTTAAATTAAAAATTGTAGAATAAAAATAATTAAAATTATTAAATAAAAATATTTAAAAAAGTTCACAATAATTTATTTATTCGATTTTTAAATCCACTCACAAGGAACACTCACTAGGTGCCGCGCTTTTTAGCAAACGCCATCCATGCAGAAAAATAGAGCATGGTGAATTATGCCGATAGCCAAAATATTAGAGGCCCATGTATAGAAAAGTTTCGAGAAAAAGTTATTTTAGCTTAATTTTTTCGGTGTGCTTTAAGCGCGCGGCATCGGCGGGCCCGCCGATGGTCTCCCACCGGTGGGTCAACCGCCATTACGATCAGCCAAATTTCAAAAAAATGTTATGGTAAACAATATAAAAGTTATAAATGCAGAAAATCAAGCTTGATTTTTTGACCATTTTAGTTTTCTTTGACCATTTTAGTTTTTTTTTCCACTAAAAATTCTATGTTTTACAAATTATCTAAAATCTTTTTATGTACATTTCGAAAGATTTAAAAAAATTTTTAAAGAAAATTCGAAAAACTAAAATGGTCAAAAAATCATTTTCTACATATAGGCACTTTATAATGTTTATCATAACATCAGGAGCGTAACGAGCCGAAGATTTCAGGATGGGGCTATGTACAAAATTTTCAAGAAATATATGGTTTAAAACGCCTTTTTGCATTTTTAATATTAAAAAAAATCAAAATTTTTTATTTCCAACCTTATTTACCGACAGTAGACATTCAATCACTTCTCAGAAAGGTGATTTCCGGGGAGAAAATTTTGACGATTTTTGAAGGAAATCGATCATTTTTTCTTCAAATTTTTCAAAAAAGTTTTCCCAAAAAATTTCAACAGGGGGATCCTTTTCATTTTTGCGGGTNAAACGATGGCTTATTTTTTTTTTTTTTGAAAATTGAATAATATTAGCCACACTCGAAAAGTCAAAAAAAAATTTTTACACTTAAATTTGAACCTATCTAATATTTTTTTCTTCTTCATTTTTTTAAATTGTTGAAAAAATTTAAATGGAAATTCCATAATTTTTAACTTGAACAAGTGTTTAAATGACCGGGGTTTTTGGCCCGATGACCTGACCTGACCTGACCGAAAATTCCGGTCATCCAAAAATGACTGACCTGACCAATGACCGACCCTCCGGTCAGGTCAGGTCAGGTCAAGTTAGGTCATCCGGTCAGCTGACCAAAATGACCAAAAATGACCGGATTTTTTTTCTCACTTGCTCTAAGTTTTTTTCAAATTATATTTGCGAAAATATTTTAAGAAGTAAAACAATAATAATCAAATATATCAAGCGTGAGTGTTCCTTGTCAAATATATATGACTGACCTGACCAATGACCGACCCTCCGGTCAGGTCAGGTCAGGTCAAGTTAGGTCATCCGGTCAGCTGACCAAAATGACCAAAAATGACCGGATTTTTTTTCTCACTTGCTCTAAGTTTTTTTCAAATTATATTTGCGAAAATATTTTAAGAAGTAAAACAATAATAATCAAATATATCAAGCAAATATTCTTTTATATTTTTAATGAAAAACAAAACAAAATATCATCAATAAGAAAGATACAGTCCAAAAGGGAAATATTCAAATAAAGAAGAAGTTGTTGGTTTATTAAGCAAGTTATGTAGATTATGTAAAGCCAAATTATGTAAAGCCTAGATGTTGCAAAACCCGCTTGGGAAAAAACCCTTTCTATCGGTGCAAAGTACAAGGCACTGCGAATATTTTTCAAAGGCAACTTTCTTGAGAGAGTCAAAGTTCTTAATAGAAATAAAATTTAAACATTTTAAAAATGACGATATTCATTAATTTTACATGGCTAAGCTTTTCCAAAACGCAAGTGTGTCAATTTTTTGGGATGGGTCGATGGGCGATGCATGAAGCACACGAGGTCAATACAGCGCTCAACCATCGTTTTTGTTGTCGCCATAGGCCTGCTTGAACGCCTTTGCCTTGCATTCACAATTCGTAGCTTCACCGCTGCTTCCCGTAATGACGTCAATTTTTTATTTGATACAATGTTACTAGATTATACCACGAAAAGATGGAAAATCTAGTTTAATCTACAAATTTATTTCTAATTTTTCATTTTGCATGTTAAGAAGATTGTGTGATCCATTGTAGTTACTTAATGTGTAATTTCCAACCAATTCAGTTGCCATATAAGATTTTAGAAAATTGTTCTCTTTTGTATTCGATTTAAATCATATTTTTCAACTATACTTACTTTCTTACAATTTTTGTCCATTTTATGGGTTAAAAAACCAGCAAAAATAGCCATTTAATAAATATTCAATTATTCAACCTTTTTGTTATTTTTATAAATATAATACAAAAATAATACATCTATGGATCCATGCTGACCATTTATTTTCCCCTCCGTCGATGATTAATGAGCAGTGTTGGGAAGAGTTCCGGCTCGGAGCCAAAATTTCTGAAAGCCGGAAGCGGAGCGGAGCCCGGAGCCGAATTGACCGAAAATTTTAATTTCGTAAAATTTTCTTACGGAGCCGGAGCCGAAAATTTTGTGACCCGGACCCGGAGCTGAATTTTTTTGAACCCGGAGCCGGAGCTAGAGCCGGAGCCAAAAATTCTGTTTTTCCAAACACTGTCGATGAGTTATTATTTTTTCCATGAAATTCATCATCTGTATAACCCACTTTCTGATGATTATTATTTATTGTGTGCAAAAATTTTCAAGGGGGCAGTCACCCCTCCAAAGTGAAGGCAAAGGGCGAATCGAAATAGTTTTAGAATTCGTGGAAACTGCGAAGAAAATTGTTCTTCAAGGCGATCTCCCATAATTATTTACCATAGGCGAAAATAATAACAAAGATAAATCACTTCTGACGAAGCCATTCATTCGCCCAATTGTGATAGTCGCCGGCGGGAGACCGAGACCGAGACTTTGTCGGGAGTCTCGATCGAGATCTTGATCAGTCCCCGTGGCCGATCTCTATTTTAAACAAAAAATACCTGCCGACCGTATTCTTAGCTGAATTGGCTCCAACCAGCGAAGACGGAAGTAGAAAACATCCTCTCAGCCTCTTTTCTTCGTCATCAATAACGATAACGAACACATCCATCACCACTAGCATGTTTCTCCAAAGTTCCCGAGAGATCGGCCGTTTTCGGGAATCAATGGTGGCTGTTCGTTTGGATTTCCCTATTAAGTCACCTGATATTTTTTTAATTTCTCGCTTTTTTTAAATATTTATTCATTTATTAAAATGATTATTAAAATGATTTTGGTTGACTTTTTGAACTGGAAAAATTCTGTATCAAACAGCTCTATTGAATTTTTAATATTGCACTAAGAAAAGTTTTATGGATTTCAGACCTTTCGGAATAAAATTTGCTTTTTTCTTGATGGGTAATTTATTAATGATTGAATTTGATTAATTTATGGATTATAATCTAAAGCTTTTTTATATATTTTTTCATTGTTTCCGGTTTAATTTTATTATTTTTATGGACACAATTTAAAAAATATGAGTATAGATGGTTTTAAGATCTTAAGAAATAAATCTTAGCCAACATGTTTACAAATGAATTTAAATGAATTGAATGTGATTTTTATTCTGTTTTTATCTTTTAATCTAATTGCCAAGTGTGTCGCATATAAATGATTTCTTCTATTTTTGAAACCCACTAAAAATTACAAAATTTTATTTCGTAATAACTTGATAAAAAAAGTTTTTAAGGGCACAAGTAAGGACCAGCGTAAAAACTTGTAAAACATATAAACCAAAAGTTATAACCAATGTTGGGCACTCGTAATCGTACTACGAATACGAAGTACGATACGATACCATTTTTTACCTCTACCGTAGCACCCCTAAGAATGGCATTTTTAGAATTTTCGGAAAATTTTTGATGAAATCCCTTACAAGCATGGACGGCAAAAATGAAATTTGAGCGTCAAAAAAGATTTTGTGTAAAACATACCGCCAAAGTGATTCAAACGGGATAAACAAACGATCTTTTGTTTCATTGTATTAATTCAACGCGAAAAAACGCGTTAGAGAAAAAAATTACGAGAGAGAATAAAGCGGAAAAGAAAAAGTGTAAATATGTGCTGACTACAGAACATAAGAATCACGAAAAGCCTAATCCCTCATTTTCTGGTGTGCGCTACCATTATCTCCATTTATTTAGCATTTCACAACATTCTCTTTACTAAGCAATAAATTTCAGGGCATAAATAAATGTTTGGGCGAGCAAAAATGAATTTCTCTGTGTGTGAAATAAAATAGGCCTATCAGATTTTCGAACTCTTTTTTTCAATAGGATTGGTCGTTAATTTATCAGTTTTAAATTATGGCACAAATTGGCGTTCTGTTGGATCATTTGTCTTTTTTAGCGCTCAAAATTCATTTTTTGCCGTCCATGCAAGGGAACATTCCCTACTGTAATTCGGAATTTGCAAATTCGATTCCTATCATTTTATAGAGCATCCACGCAAACCATGGAAAATTTAAATAATGAATTCCCTCGTAGCCAGAAATTAAAGTTATTTAATTTTTAATTTTTTAACAAAAGGTCGTTCATCCACATGGATCATCCACCCATTGGTGGGTGGCATGGATTATATTTTGATTTTGATTTGATTTATTCTGCCATGTAGGCATCGTCCAGGAAAATAATCAAACAATAAAAATGCAACAAACAATACAACTAATAAAACAAAAATAGAAATCTGTGACAATGTGTCCGTGAGATCAAGATCCGGGTGTGGGGCGTGACAAAAATGGATGGAGATCAAATGAATTCAGAAGCTTAATAAATTCTTTTGGAGAGGTTTGTCGAATTTTGGCAGGTAACAACTGAGAGTATAGTCTCGGAATCCTAATGAAAAATGAGTTAAACCTAATTTGACTTTTGATCATCGGAACAAATATCTTGAAAGGATCGTTTCTTTCTAGTTTTAGTCTCCCTAAAAATATATGCATTATTATGATCTATTTTTACTAACCCAAAAAGTGATCTATGGAATAATATGAGATAAGTCAAGAATCTACGCATTTCTAATGATTCTAGCTTAAAGTGATTTAGGAGTTGCGTGTAACTTGGAATTTGCTCTTGTGGTTTTGACCGCCCAAAAACTATTTTCAAAAATGTTTTTTGTATCTTTTCCAGGTGCTCAATGTCTTTTAGCAGATAGGGATTAAAAACAGATGATATGATTACATACAAAGGGTTTTGGTGTTTTATTTCGCCATATCTCAAATGAGAAAAACATTATACTACGCCGCTGATTATATGATCAAATGAATTCAGAAGCTTTTTGTGAAACTCAGAATATAAAAAATAAAATTTTTTGCTGATGATCTGAAAGCTTATACTAACTCTGAATATTCCAATTATCTTTAAAACTTCTACTTAGGGTGTAAATTAAGTTCTGACCCCCTGTCATTGGACCATTTTTAAAAATTCATAACTTTGCTATTTTGCCACCAATTCTCTTGCACTCTTTTTTATATTATAGAATAAATTGAACTTTATCATTTTTTAAAGAAAAATTAATTCTAATCCATTATTTAGAAAAGTTATGATTTTTTATTTAAATAGACACCAAATTGGCAAATTGGCAACTTCGCACAATTTGACCATGTCTATAATGACTTCTGTTTTGCTTCAAAAGTTTCCAAAATTTAATCAAGGAGATTGACTTTTTCCATGAAAAATGCCAATATATTATAGCAAATAATTATGGAAATTTGGATGGGTGGTTAGATTTAAGTTGATTTTTAAATAAATATTTTCACGAAATCGGTGCATGGGGGTCAGAACTTAGTTTACACCCTAAGTATAATATCATTTGACTATATAGTCAAAAACAAAAACAAAGGCATCAAAAAAAAAGAAAAAAGTAGAATTAATAATGAAAACAATACATAAAATCAACAATATTTGAGGCTATAATTTTATGAAATCTTTCACTGAAGTGACAGAGAAAAATAACGGAAAACAAAGAGAAAAGATACAAAGAGAAAGTTCATAATAAAACAATTACAAATGGAAATTGGAGGATAAATTAATGTACTTCAAAGTTTGAACAAATTGTTAATATTATTTATTAAAGAATAACAATGCTAATATTGATTCCTTGTAATTTTTTAAATTTATATTTGATTTTTTTATTTTTAATTTTTTCCTATGATTTGGCAAGTAATGATTTTGTTTTTGAGATATTTGGTTATGGGTAGTTCATTTTTGGTTTTGATGGATATTTAAGGAACGCGCAATATGATGATTTTTAAGGAACGACATAACACGCGGCACTTCTAACCAGTCCTAACAAACAAAAAAACCTTGTCAAGGAAACACTGATTCTATCATTTGCAATTTCCACCAAGAATAAAATATTTTTGAATAATTTTGGACCCAATATTACCTGATTATTCCATTTTATAATTCATATTGATGCATTTTCAAACCCAAAATATCGGATGTTTTGGATTCCCATTTTTCTCGGATAACATATATTTTCGGTTCAGTTAACTGTCCGTGACCAACCCTAATAGCAACCCGTAAAAGTTAAGATGATTTTTTTCATTTAGCCTGGAGAAAATTTGACATTTAATGCACAATATGTACGCGAGTGCTCAAGAAATTGCAAAATAAACAAAATCAATAATGGATTTACTCATGCATGCGCATAAAATGCCATAAAAATGGCCTAAATATACAAAAACACAAAATATGGCCTGAATATACACAAAATATGCTAAAATATGCAAAAAATATTCATGAATGATATTGATTCATGAATGATGTAACTTAACAATGACGAAAATAAAAATTTTTACATAAAAGCCTGTTCTTTCCATTTTCACTATATTGACACATTTTTTCAATTATTATTTTAATTCTGCTTGAATTGTTAAATAAAATTTATTAATATATTCGAATCAATAATTCTATTAATATCCAAATCATTCTCCAATTTTTTATATTTAAATATAACTTATTTAGCTCGCATTTTTCATCGAAAGATGAGGATTATTGATTCGATTAATGTGTTATCTATAATTTTTGCCGGAATTTTCTCAATTGTATATGGAGGAGGTACATTATCCTCTCTAAATAATATAAATTCAAACAATACTCCAAACCTACTTCCCGCTCGCCTAGCTGCTCTACCGCTTCATCCAGAATGCCATCGTGACATTCTTGACGGGCACGACTCAACTATTTCATCACTTTTTGACATTTTCGGATACGTTGCATGGACGCCGAGTATTAACAGTGGTCTAACTGCATGGGCATTGGCCAACGAGAATAGTCAAATTGAGTGCGGATTGCTGCAAATTGAATTTGGTGAGAAACGTTGCACCAAATTGCGCGGGTGCGATCCAACAAATTTTATCCGGGCCAACAATTGGGACCAATCGAAATGCAAAAACGGCTGGAACTAACGGTATCTGGTAGACATAGATGACAAATGATAATATATCACTATGTATTATGGTCCTTTTCATTATTTTCACCAATATATTTGTTGATTATTTTTGATTTCTTTCGTATAGATGATAGGTTTCTCGCCTGACAGCTCATTAAGAATGTCCCAAGAACATTAATATTAAATTCCTGCGGTCGCTATACAAAATGGTAAGAATGGAATATGCAGACTCCAACTCACAGTAGAAAATATTCCCTTGTTAGCTTTTTAAATTTCTTGAAAACTATCGATTTCCTTTTGAAATATTTACCAGGAAATGGTAAAAATAAAGAATTTTTTTTTTAATTTTTCCTGCTTATTAGTCTAGCTTCAAAAAAAGTTTTTATACTAAACCAGATGAGTTATTGTTTTTTGAAGTTGATTTTTTATTTATTTTTTTAAACATCCTATTATTATTTTTCGTTTGCTTCAAAATCTGGTTCATTAAAAAAAGAGATTTGAATAAAAAATTGTTTACAAATATTCATAATTTTCATATGGGTTAAGTACTTGTCCGGTTCGTGTCTCCGATTTGACACCAAAAATTTTGAGAAATTTTTTTCATTAAAAAATGACTCTCACAAATCAGGAGTATTTTTTGACGCTGAATCTGATTCCGACATCTACTTTGATGATGTAATGCATCACTCACATTTTGACACTGACGCCAATTAAAATTTTTTTCAAAAAATCATTTAAAAAATGAAATCACGGGGTATTTTTGACACTGAATCCTATTCTGATGTCCTTCAAAATTGCACCAGAAAGTCATTTTTTTCAAAAATGAAAATAAAAAAATTCAAAATTATCAAATCAAATTAATTTATGTGGATTTAACCAATTTTGAAATTTAATTAATAGATCAATTATTCTATAGAATGAGAGTGCCCGCCACACACCGTGAAAGCTGATAATACTTGCAAGAAATCTGAAAATACATAAAAATTAGGTAAATCGAAAGTTTTTGAACAAAAAATAAAAGTTTTGTCCATGGTTTCATTTAAAGCTCACAAAAAGCAAAACCAAATAAATAAAAATCACAATTAAAAATATATTAATTAATTATAAAGAAATTTGAAAGGAGCACTCCGAAATTCCAAAGTTGGTACCAAAATGGGCAACGGAATTGTCAAAGAGGCAAAATTTCCTTTTGTTCAACTCTGACTAATAATAAGCGAAATTCGCTCAAATAAATTACTTTCATCGAAACATCTTGAATATCTATTACTAATTGCGATTACATTTAGTGATAGCAATTTTTTATGGGATGTACCAGTTTGTGTTCAGTTTTAATTTGGCGATTACAATAAGTGAAAAGAAATGCATTAATTACTAATTTATTATGACTCCACTATGAATTGCACCTGTTTGTCAAATGTGGAAACGATTATGAACAGTGTTGGGAAAAGCTCCGGCTCCGGAGCTGGAGCCGGAGCGGAGCCAAAATTTCGGAAAGGCCGGAGCTGGAGCCGGAGCCGGAGCAAAAATTTTTTGGAGCCCGGAGCCGGAGCCGTAAATTTTGAAGGGAAAATGAATGACAGGTCACACTTTTGGTGAGGGAGGTGAGAGAAATCGCATACTATTTTTTTCCTCTGCGTTATCTCGGCGCCTGCTGCCATCCATTCTGCTCTGCACAGTCTCTCTCTGTCCACTGGACGTGCGAGAGAGCAGAGGGAATACAGACGAACAGAGAAAAAATAAATAGTGTTGAATTCCATGCATTTCTCTGCTCAAAAATGCATCCCATCGATTTTTTTGGTCAAAATAAATTGAAAGTTCGTAAGATTTTGAGCCACAGCCGGAGCTTTTCCGGAGCCCGGATCCGGAGTTGGAGCTGACATTTTTGAGACCCCGGAGCCGGGGCTGGAACCGGAGCCGAAATTTTTCGGAGCCCGGAGCCGGAACTGGAGGCGCGGAACAAAAAATTTTCAGGGGTCGGAGCCGGAGCCCAAATTCCTCATTTTGCCAACACTGATTATGAACAATTAAGGAAATGGAAAGCAAGAGGTCACTAACCAGATTCCGATGTTTTTAAGACAATCGCAAAAAGTATTGCCCATCATGAAATGGGTACCTATAAAAGATTAAATTGTCATAAGAGAAAACCATTCTATGAGCCTTTAACTATTTTCAAGACATTTCCAAACAAAAAATATATTATTAAGAATAAAGCTGTAAATATTGGGAATAATAAAAAGGCCGTATAATCGAGATCCCATAATAACTCAACAAAACAAAGCAAAAAGCGCTATATTATTTATTATAGGCATTTAGATAAAAAATGCTTATTTTAAAGCCTTTTTTTGAATCGATTAAAATCCTATTTCCAAATGTAAAATACAATCGATCCCAGTTGGTTCTGACAAAAAATAAAATTTCAAAGGGATAATGGAAAGCATGAAATTACTAACCAGTAACCACCTTTATCATAACCAGAGGCGGTTCCGTTAATGGCGGGATAAAAATGAAAATTTGGATCCGTTACTTTAAAAAATTAATTATGCGAATTAATTGTCAAAAACGAATATTTTTACATTTTTTCTCGGTATTTAAAACGAAACCCAACCCATCAATCTTTTCAGCTATAGTTATTACCAAACACTTTACATTTTACACTTTGAAGTTGTACTCCATCTTTGCCATGCTTGTTGTTGTTCTATTAGCCTATGTGTTCAATGCCGGCAAGTAAGTTGATTTTTAACCGGTAATAATGACTAAAGTTCTTCTTTTTTTTCAAACTCATTCATTAGCCAGAATAATGGAATTGTTGATCTGATCTAAAAAGTGAATGTTTTAGTCTTATCAAACGTGATCCCACATGCCAAACCACCCATGACTGTAATCCTGGCAGACAGTGCACAGAGTTTGGTTTTTGCCACTTTATCAATGAAAGCGGAAAGAAGCCGGTGGAAGAAAATAAACAAGACGATGAATATAATTTTGTTTTTGATTAATTGGATTAGAAAACATATTTGGCATATTATATAGTCCGAATATTTTTTTGATTTTAATGATCCGAGTGATTTCCCTGATCAGAATTCTGTAACTCAAAAAATTTCAATGCTAGAACATTAAGTAAATGGCACTTTGGTCATCAAATATAAATCACTTTTTATTCTCCGCTACAAAAATATGAAGGGCATGAAAATGGTGCCAAAATTTTTGACCCCCCTCCCATACATTTGAACACCCCCTTAAATAGACCGCCCCTCTGCTGCAGAGGTATTAAAAAATATAATACCCGGGTGTTCAACTAAACCAAAAATTTTAAAAGACAAATATGCAGCATTTTAAGTTTTATCTTTTGGGTTTTTTCTGATTTTCTTAATCAAAAATTCTAACTTACGGTTTTTGCGGTCAAATTCTAACTTGTGAAAATAAAAAAATAAAAAGATGTGAGATTTGTCTAAATTCTGCATAGCTTCCCCTTTTATATTTTTGGTCTGACAAAGACGGAAAAAAAGTTTCCTGCCCAATTTGCCTTTGCTAGTGGAAATTTCTGCTCCCAAATTAATGACAGTCTAAAAATGAATTTTGTTTTATGGGTAAATTTAAAATTTTCACTAATTTAGATACATTGAAAATGTCCAAAAATTGGGTACCGCCGGCAGACTTCCAACCGAATGCAATCGACTTTCGCCTGTTGCAGTCTCAAAAATTTCTCCGGTGGCCCCTATTGGGACCACCGGACCTTATCCTTTTGCGAAGTGGTCTATTTTATAAAGATACGGCAAATTTTTGGCCTCGGAGAAGACCACTTTGCAAGCGAAAAATGGCTAATTTTTACAAAAAATTGCTTCAAAAGTGATTTTCGGCAAAATGACCACTTAACAAAAAATTTTGGGCCGATCCACTCGCGACCCCCCCCCCCTCTTACCCACCTATGATTGAAATGATTCTTTTTAATGTTAGTTCGAATTCCATAATGCATAATTTTTTTTTAGCAAAAAACCAACGAGAGTCTCCGAGCTTTTCTTGGTTTTATTGGGTCTCGGCTCAAGTCTCAGTTTTCGGTTTAGAATCTCGAAAACGAGACTTTATACTGGATATTATAACACTTTTGAATGGAATTAGCGGTGGAGTGGGGGGGAGTGGGTTGACAAGAGGAGAAAAAAAAGAAAGAAAACCCTGTGAAATGTTAAAATAATTGATATTCATTCCTAAATTCCCTAAATTATTTTGTATAATAATAATTAATTTTTTTGAAAAATTTAATGGATGCGAAAATAGACTGCTTTCTATTAGTGGATCAGTGTTTTCCTGACCGGCTCCGGTCACTGACCGGTCATGAAATTTAAAAAAATCTAAATTTCGAGTCTCGAGACCAAATTGATCTCGGTCTCAGTTCTCGAATCTCGAGAAATTGGGCTTCATCGTTACTTTTCATAATAACTTTTCGCAAACATAATTCGCCACTTCAAAACATGAATTCGAATTCTCTACCCGATCGAATTTCTCAACTTGATCACTTATTATTGGATTAATTTGATCATTTTTTTGGACATTTCTTAAGAATTTAAAGAAATTTTTGCGATTTTTTGAACAGATTCTATTTTGACTGGAGGTCAGATGACCGGTCATATGACCGGTCACATGACCTGTGACCGGAGGCCCGGTCAGGTCATTTTAAAATGACCTGACCTGACCAGGCCTTCCGGTCAGGTCAGGTCATTTTGGTGACCGGAAAAGGGTCGGTCAGGAAAACATTATTGAATTTTTATGTTTTTATTGCCTTTTTTTATCCATGTAATGTATTCGCGTCTTTCTAATAAAAGGATTTCCTATCGTATAAATTTGTTGAGAACTCTTCTATTGCGAATTACATAAACTTCATCAAGAATGGTAATTAATTTGCAACAAATTTTTTTCCAACTCATAACAAATTTTCTTTCAACTTTTATTAACATAAAGGATAAAAAGCTTATTTTAACTTTATAACCGAACTTGATCAAGAAATGAAAAGGATTTTAATTTTTTAATCTAAGAGTTTTTTTTATTCATTGCAAATTTTCAAAATAAGCAGAGCATTTGGAGCAACGGAAATATTGTTAAAATCTAAATTAGGAAGATTTTTTTTTAAATTTTGTTTTTAAACCGATCCGGATGGTTAAATAAAATTACTTAATTGACTGCTGTAATAAAAATTTCTTAAGGTATTTTACACGAGTTTAATCATCAAGAAATAAACGGAGCACTAGAAAAAAATTATCTTCATCAATATCCCAGAACAAACTTTATAAATATTAATCAATTTTTTTAAGAATTTCCATTATTATTATTTTGTTGATTTTAAATAGATAGTAGATGAAAAGTGAAAACAAGAGGTGTAAAATGAATATTTCTATTCAATTACTGAAGAATTTTCATAGTTAATGAAGAATATTGCAGATTTGCAGTAGTAAGCCGGACCATCATCGAATTTATCAGAGTTTTCAGCTTAATTTTCTGACATGGCAGCATCCAGAGGAAATACCAGATGGACGGAATCCGCCTTGAACATCAGTTGCTGACCATTCACACGATTGCTCACCATCATGATTTCAGTCTCCACCGACGACAGATTCCAGTTTCCGATTTGTATTTTCTGCGATGCTCGTGGGACGGATAATATTGGCTTTGTCTGAGCGCCGAAAGGAACGGCCGACTGTGTTTTGTTGAATTTATCCATGAATTGCTGATGACTGTACAGAGGGTCGCAGTAGTCGTTCATTCTGCCAATGCTGTACATAATGCCCAGTTGATTATTCTTGGAGAAAATGACATTCTCAGTGGAATCATCTCTAATAAATAAATAAATAATATATTCCATCGAAGTAGAAAACGGGGTTTTTAATGAAGTGTTCATTTGTGGGTTCACTCCATCCGATACAGAGCCAATGAAGGTAAAGAAATAGAAAGGGTCATTCGGATCGGAGTGAATGAAGGTGAGAAAATACAAAAAACACAAATGTGGCGTCATTGAATAGGATTTTCCAATGGGCTGATGGTCATCATAAACGCCGCATTTGTCTTTTTTTGTATTTTCTCACC
>LDKF01001799.1:11830-39866 GCA_001026735.1 Rotylenchulus reniformis
CCCCTACTCTCTCATTAATCCCCTCCCCCTCCTCCCTCCCTCAGATGTCCTCCCCGCCATTTGCTTCTTCATCATCCTCCGCCCTCGGACGTGCCCAAATGCGCCGCGTGTCGTTGCCGAGCGCGTTGCCCGGTGGCCAACGCGTGTCGCGCAGTCCAAACTCGCTGAGCCCAAAGCTGGGATTCCTCAAGGTAACTGGCGGAGAAGGGGAAATGGGATATGGGAACTTGGAAGGAAGATGAGTCACATTCTATGGAATGGTCTTAAGAATCATAAACCGGGATTCGAAGTGGGATTTGGTGAGAATTAGCTTTTGCTCCTAAAAACTTCAAATTTAATATTTAACTTCTTGAAGGTATGGGTAGGGGCACAAAATATGTATATGTGGAACCCCCCAAAAATTTAAGCACAACAATATCCACAAACTCTAGATCACTTCTAGGGGTTTGGTGCCTATGTCTATGGATCTACGATTCCACAGGGGATTAAGCTAAAAAGGTACTTTAGAGTCTGTGGATGATATCATTTTGGCAACTTTGGTACTAATGGCATCCAAAATTGGCCAAAAATGAAGCATTTTGAAAAGAATTTTGAATGGATTGGATTTTCCAAGTATGTGTATTTGGACTAAACTGAACTTCTTAGGACCTTACATCAAAGACATCGTCAGCATCGGATTAACATTTTTGTTGACATCAAAGCATTAAATGTGCCAATTTCACTAATGGATCTGAGGAGTTGGCTTTTGGCATGGGAATTTGTGCATTTTCCCATTTTTAGGAGATCTCCGAGTTCGACATCGACCCGCCATTCATCTCTCCCGCCGCCTCATCAAGTTCAAGGTATCCAACCAATATTGGGGAGTGTCCGGTGGTGTAGTTGCTTTCATGACCATATTTTCAACTCATGTGAACCCTGGTTCAAAATCTCCCATCTACTACTATTTATATTCCATATTTTGACTATTTCGCATTTTTGGGCTTCAATGATATTTTATTTATCAATTTTCTTTCCATACAAACAAAATTCGGCTAATTCGGTTCAGTTATCTTCTTCCATCAAATATTCTTGAAAATTCTTACATTCGAACATGGTCTAAATAACTAATTGGCCATGTTTCCCTACCCCTTTGATTTACTAATTTTTTGAATTTGCCTCGTCACTTTTTTCGTCACGATTCCTTTTATGGAATTGTCTGCGCCATACAACCATCTCTCCCCAAAAAAGTAAATATTTTTCGGCGCGAAATCCGATGCCAATTGGGGGCCCATTCATTTATTTTCATCTTCGATGTTTTTTTTGGCCGCACGAGACATCTGTTGGCCACATCTCCCAATATCATATGGCCAATTGTCTGTTGTTGTCATCGGAGTCCTTGGCAAAGACAAACACAATTTGGGAAAGGCACACAATGCCGAAAATGGCCATAATGCAATTCGGAAGGAAGGGGAAGGGGTCTTTACGGGACCCCTTCAAAAATGACTTTTCACGCACGATGACGGCACATTTGCCATCATTTTGCTTGAAAATGCTCAGCTCACTTTTTAAACAATATTTTCGACAGAAAAACATTGATTTTCCGGATTTTTTCTATCAAAATTCATTGGCTTAGACTAACAAACCTCTAAAAGATGTAACCCAAATAAATTGGCCGAAAAGACATTTCCCATCAATGGCCCAATAATAATATAAATTTTGACCAATTGACTTCGAAGATCTTCTTCAATTTAACAATTAATTGGCCCAAATTGCTGATTTGTAGGATTGGCCCATGAAAATGATGAATTCTCTCCCCATAATTATTAGCTTTTGGATGATCATTATCACTCCCAAATAGTACTTTAAAAACGCGATTAGCGGGTGGTTTTTTTTCTCTTAATCGGTTTGCCCATACTTTGTCCCACAAAAATGAAAATATTAATTAAAGTCGTTAAATGGTACTGACATGGCACACAAGTACCATCTACACCCTCATTAGCATCTATCGTCCAAAGGCCATTTTTGTGCCCATTTTTGTACTCCATAGCTCCATACCATAAAAGTATCCCCACCTCTATTTACAATTAAATTTTGGCGTCAAAATTCAAATTTAGCAAAAATGAGACTGTTTGCGTCACTAGGGATGATACAAAAAGTCAAACTCATTATAATGCCCAGGGTGGTCCGTATTTTCTGGCCAAAATCAACAAAAATAAAAATTTAAAAAAAAACTGGGGTCCTCCCAATCGATTTTGGGTTATTTTGAGTTAATGTACAATTCCCCCCCCCCCCACATCATTGATCAAATTGGATTTATCCTGAAGAATTTTTCCCGGATCTAAGCTATATTACAACCTTTCAGATAATTAAATTTTATAATTAGATATCCGCAAATTTTTTCCAGAATGCGCTAAACTTTCCGGATTCCCTTGATCAATTGTTTATTATATATTTCATTTGCACATTTTGACATTTTGCAGCGCAGACAACTCTCCGATGCTGTTGTCGCCGTCCATCCAACGCCCCTCCTCCGCGCGTCTCTACCGCCGCAACCCGCAACCGCAACGCGGCAGTCAGCCCAACTCGCCCGGAACGCGCAAAGCAATTTTGAACCGGCAAAACGCTGGCGATTCAACCACTGTCGCGACGGCGAACGCAGCGACTGAACCGGAAGATGAGGAAGAGGAGGAGGAGGAGGAGGAGGAGGAAGAGGAAGAAGACGGATTCAGATGGACCGATGTGGACGGATTCTACGGTATTAAAACATAAATAACACCAAAAAGTAATGTAGAGCGACATAGGCGGATGCTTTATAGGTAAAGACACAGTACAGTAACCATAACGATAGGCTAAAGAATAAAGAGTAGTCCCTATATCTCAAAGCCATTATGAATGAACTCGTTGGTACATTTAATGACACTGGCGCACCCTTTAATCTTTCTGGGAAATCGCCATGTTATCTTAATCTATGAACATTCCCGATAGTAAATAATTACGGACAATTATGGAGGTTCATTTATTCGGTTTATGGGAATAAAGTTGATGTGTCGGGCAAAAAGCGAATTAATTACTGAGTTACCGAAAATATTACGGTATTTGTGCCAATTAGATCAAACTCCAAAAATCAATTTTTAACAAACTAATTTTTGATATGCCTTTTTAAACAAGATTATTATTGCAAAATTTGGCTTTTTCTGATTTTGATTTTTTTATTAAAGGTCGCAAGAATTCGATTCCGCTCCAACAACTTTTGGCCAACGATTTGGCCCTATTGAACGGGGCCAATCTGTTGAGTGAATACGACAAGAAAAAGCCGGTGGAAGGGGACAACCAATTTCTGGGACCAAATCAGAATGGGACAGGAGGAGGAACAGAACACCAGAACCAGCAGAATGGAGGAGGAGGAGGTGTGAATATCCCATCGGATATCACGGAGGACGAGGAGGAAGAAGAGGGGGAAGATGGAGAGAACAACAACAATGACAACAATGACAAACAGAACCAAAAACTTGCGGAACAACAAAACAACAACAACCAGCACAAGAAGGTCGGGGAGGTGGGATATGGCCAAAATGTTCAGAAAAAGGCCTAAAATGTAAAAAAATAGACAGAATGGCCAAAACATAGTGAAAAGTGGGAACTATGGCCAAAACTCATTGCCGTTTATTCAGATGAATGCCAGGAGAAGCCTTGGAGCCGTGTCAGAAAAATTATTCAATTCGACCATCAAAAGGAAAATATTTTTGGCCTCAAAAATGCACAGTTTGGAGGGAACAAAACAGGTTTATTTCCGAGAAATTGGCCAAAATATTTTGTCAAAAATCAAACTTTAGGAAGAACAAGAAGAGCAGGAGGAGGAAGAGACCGAATCAACGGCAAAAGCGCCACCGACGAGAGGAAAAATCAAGTTTGAGGGGGAAAACTCGGTGGACAAATTGACATTCATCGATGCCAATGATGGAAACGGTGAGAGTGTGCCGGATCAAAAATTTAAAAATATTTTTTCTTTAATATTTCTAATTAGGTCAAAATAATTCGAATTAGGCTCAATTCCCGATGGAATTAAATTGAAATTATGCCAAATTTCAGTGTCCGAAGAGGTGAAAGAGTTGCGCAACGCGCTGAGGGAGAAGCGGAAGATGGCCAGGGCGGCACAACGCGTGGTTGCCCAGCAACTTCGGCACTTCAGCATCGATGCCTATGGACAACGGATTGTGGACAGCGGGGTGAGGACAATTCCGGCGACCCAGACCAAGAACAGCAAAGCGGCACCCCAGAGCAGTGAGTGGTGGTGAAACGGGGAAAATAATTATTTGCGAACATTTGGATTTTATGAAAATATTGAAATTACAGGTGTAATACATATGAAAATGATAAAAGAAAATTGTATTTTCCGGCTGATAGGAATGTTTAAAATTTTGGCTCGGTTTTTATCAAAATTAAAAAATAAATATCCATGGAATAACTGGATATGAAGTTAAATGACTTTTGGGTTATCTAAGCATACACTTTTTGCCCTAAGCATAACACTCTGGACAAAATTTATAATTATGTGGGTACAGTATGGATTACTGTATCCAATATTGTTACTGGATCCATATTTAGGTATTTTGGTGGATTATATTTGACACCAGTAGCATAAGCTCTCTCTGGATTTTCTTTTATAATTATTTAGTTTAATTTAAATAAATTTCAGGAAATGCCAATGCCCGTCGCGCAACTTGTCCCGAGATTTGGCTGAGTGTGGCGGAGGATGCCCAATTGCCAAAAGTGCACTGTGCACTGCGACTTTACGGACTGATCAATTGTGGCAAGAAATCCGTGGCCAAACAGGCAAAATAATAATAATAATAATAAATTGAATTTTAATAAAATTATTTTTTAAATTTCAGCTGGCCTCCTCCCTCGAAGCGGGGACCCCCAACGACGACGGGGTGTCCATCGAGAGCGACGACCTGCAAAGACCCTTCCGGACAGTCAGTTTTCTGCTGAACGACCAGGAAGTGCACATGGAGCTGATCCAGGGGTCGCTGATGCCCGAGGCAAATTTCGGGGAAATTCCGATTTAAATTTGAATTTTTGTAAATTTCAGAGTCGCAAAGGAGTTACTCCAGGGCCAGAATTGACCATTTTTGCCGGTAAAATTTGAATTATAATTAAAATTCATTTTATTTATTTGTTTATTTTCAGTTGTTTACTCCGTGGACAATCGGGAATCCTTCATCCGGGCCGCCCAAATTCTCTACAGACTCTACGGCGAGCGCGAAGCCAACAAAAGTGGAAAGGGCAGGAAGAAGCTGGACAAGTCCAGTGTCCCCCTTATCCTGGTACATCTTTTGAAATGCTTAAATTTGCGCCATCCCTAGATCACCTTTTACATATCATTCTAAAAGGATTTTTATCGAATAATATCTTGTTATAGTATTTTTGTTTTTTACTCATTTTAGAATCAATTAAAATTAGTCAACCCCATTCATTCCTAGTTGGCTCGGGGATCATCATCTTCTCTGGAGGGTTTTTTTCAATGTGCCAACCAACTCCTATAGGCCTTATAGGCAACGGTGCCCCTCTGGCCAAGTTATAAACCCATCCCTGCTCTCGGGAATACCTTTTCCATCACAAAAAGTGGAATGAGGTTGTGCATATAGGATACTGTACTTCTTACCATTTTGGTTTGTCTGTCCATGAGATTTTTTCCTTATCTTGATAACTTCAATATCACCATGCCGTACCAATAAATTTAAGGCATTCTTCCACTACATTATCTGATTTTTTTTATATTATCAATATTTTACAATTTTACCCATCTTTTTTAGATTGCCAACAAAATTGACCTCCAGCGTAAACGACGAGTGACTTCCATCGGTCATTTATTTTTGTTTGCTTTTTTAAATAAAAATTCATTTTTAGAAGGCAAAATGCTGGCCAAAATCTACAAATGCCCCTTTGTGGAACTGTCTGCATTGCTTTCCGCCAATGTGGACACGCTGTGGCGCGAGGTATTGCGCAAACTGCACAAATATCTGCAGGTTCGTGCATTTATTGCAAAATCTGGGGTTTATGGTTGCCGATTTGTTCTGGAACTCCCCTAATTCTTGTTCAAATTTTCATTTTAACCTTACCCAAAAAATTTTTTGAAAACAAAAATTTTTCAGGCTCGAGAACGGATGCTCCAGCAGCGCGAGAGTTCCGGCGACAGCACCAGCTCTTCGCCGCGTCTGAGGATGGCGGCGCCGCGTCAGCACGCATTGGTCGGACGCATTCTGGAACGCACGCGACGGTTTGCCAAGTCATGCGGACACCTGATCAGAGACCAGTTTCCGTCGTGATCAATTGATTGATCGAATCATTCCTCGGGTGTTACCATACAATCTAAATGCTCAAAAGGAACACTCATTTAGTGAAGCGCTCTTTAGAAAGCGTAATCCATATAGAAAAATAGAGCATAATGTATTATACTAATGCTCAAAATTCTAGCGGCCCATATATAAAAATATTTCGAGAAAAAATATTTTAAAAATTAATTTTTCGGTGTGCTTTAAGCGCGGGTCATCGGTGGGTCAATCGCCATTATGGTCAGCCAGATTTCTGAAACCAGGTTATGGTAAGCCCGCAAAAGTGTAAATATTCAGAAAATTATGTCTGATTTTTTGACCTTTTTACTTTTTCAAATTTCTTGAAATATTTTGAAAATCTTTCGAATTGTTCACATATAAAAAGATTTTTGAGAATTTGAAAAAATATCGAATTTTTGATGGAAATTCGAACAATTAAAAAGGTCAAAAAATCAAGCTTAATTTTCTGCACATTTACGCTTTTATAAGTTCACCCTAACTTGGTTCATGAAATTTGGTTGACCATAATGGCGATTGACCCACCGATGACCCGCCCTTAAAGCACACCGAAAAAAAAAGTTAAAAATTTTTTTTCTCGAAAATTTTCTATATATGGGCCGCTAGTATTTTGTATATAAGTAGGATCCATCTAGTTCTATTTTAATGTATTCATGGCATTTCCCAAAAAACGCTTCACTAAATGAGTGTCCCTGTTCAGAATCCAGACTCAGAATTTCAAGAAATCTGGATATATTTTTCCGATCTTTTAGGGTATAAAAATTACATTTTTCTGATTTTGGTTCTGGATTCTGAGCCTCCCAAACCCTCACACAAGTGCTGATGAGCTGAATAATCCTCCTCCAAATTCATTTTGTGTTAATCCCCCCCCCCCAATCAATTGCGGGCTTTTATGAATTTTCCTTTCCATTCACATCAAATTATTATTTTATTATTAATTCTCTCTCTTTGCTGTCCTGTCTATTCATTTTGGGCCATCGTTAAACTGTCTAATTTGCATTTTTAAACATTTAATGCATAAATTATATCACATTTCTGCCAAAAATAGTAATTTATTCAATAATTTATAACTTATTAATGGCATATATCGAAACAACTATCGGCGTTTACTAACCCAACTGTTATTCGTTAGGAAACGTTTCAGTGTGGAGACTAGAAAATTGCCTATAACTCTCAACTTAGAGAAATAATTTTGTATCAAAAGATAGGCCTGAATGAATGTCTGCCATCCGTATTGGTCAAGTAGGGAAAAGTTATGGCCAAATTAAACCAAAAAAATCGTGGTTTGGGCCAAAGATGTGGCCATAATTTTTTCCCCTACTTATTAGCCAATCCGGATGGTCTCTTTTGCAATTTTATAGCAGACATTCAGGCCTATCATTTTACACCAAGAACTCTTTTCTAGGTTACGCCTAAGCTTAGTTATAAGCAATTTCCAGTCTCCACAGTGAAACGTCCTGTTTCGACTATCGTTACATATTTAAACAATAATTATTTTAAAAATATTCGCTATCTCTGATCATTTGAAAAAGGAATCGGATGAGTCCGAATCGCCCTCCTTGTCCTTGGTGGTAGCGGCGTACATTTGGGTGCTCCGTATGCCTCCACCAAAGTTGAATTGATCGCCAATGTGCCGAGGGGGTGTCGTCACTTTTGCATCAATCACCTTCAGAAAAAATAAAAATTAAAAAGCCAATTCAAATTAAACTTTTTTGAAATTATCTTTTTTTGTGAAATTCTTGCAAAATTTGGACACTTTTTGGCCAATTTTTGACATTTGTCTTTTTGGGACTATATGTTTTTGTTCAATCTGATCAAATTTTGGTCAAAAGCGATTATTCTAATCAATTAAATCGGGATTTTGATGTGCTCAAGTCCAAATAATTTCAATTTATTTGGCCAATTCATGATTATTCATGAATAAAATTTTTAGGATATTCCCATCAAATTTGCATCCAATTTTTATTAATTGAACTTTTTTTGGTGAAGAATCGGTCAAATTTACCAAATAAGGAATGTAAATGTACCATTTCTGGTACCTTATTCACAGGCGGTTCCGGTGAAGATGGGGACGATGAGGTGGAGGATGACAAGTCGAATTTGCGCGGATTCTTCAGCACATCCAACATCCGCTGGAAGTTCACATCGTCATCCTCTCGCTTCGGCGGGACCACAGGTTCAGCAGGTTCGGCCAAGGTGGTTTCGGCTGATTTTTTCGGGTTTTTCAATTTTTTACCTCTAATAAGTTCACCTTTGGGTTCCAATTCTGCTTTTTGCTGATTTCCATCTTCGAACTTTGCCGTTTCCATTGTTGTGCCAAACACAATTTGGCGCATCGGTTCGAATTCAAAAGTGGCACTAGGCTCTACCGTATCCTTTTGGGGTGCAATTTGGGCTGTTGACCTTACAATAGGATCTGAAAATCAACATTAATAAACTGATTATAGATTAGAATTTAGAGAAAATCGCAAAAATCAAATAAAAAGAAAAAAAATAGGTACCCTGAAACATTTGCTGGGTTGGCGCCTGTTGCTCTTGGTCCCTCATCATTGGCTGCTCGTGCCTTAGAATTTCTGCCGGAAACATTGAAGACTGTTTCGGTACCGTAGCCTGATGTTGTTGGTACGGTACCAAGCCTGGCACCCTCTGGGCCATCTCTTTTTGTTGATTTTGGGCCAAATGACTCTCTGATGGAGCATTAGGATGCCAAGATTCCTTGCCAAAATCCGATTGCCAAGATACTGTACCCCTCGGCTCCGTCTTCATTGGTTTACGGTGTTCATCCAACAATTCGCGGACCTTAACCATTTTTGTTGACTATAACTTTCTCCAATTTGAGCAAAGATTTTATCATTTTCTCAACCAACTGATGTAAGCGATAACTTTTTCTGGACACATTTTAGTTAAAAAATTACTTTTCGAAGCTGGAACTGTTTTTCTTGGATCTTAGCTTCCAGGGTTTTCAATGTCTTGAAATCAATAAGTTTTCAGTTTTCCAAACTAAGCTTTTGGTTCTTGTCATATTCGACTCATTGATCTTAAACTTCATAGCATGGCCATGGTCCTTAGTCTTTATCCTTACCCGTCCTTCGATGTGCCATTCCAAGTTGAGCAATCGGGTGCGAATTTGGACCATCGATGGGGACGGCAACACCCGGGAGATGCCAATTGGCGCTTCAGCAGAAGGTCGAGGATTGTGCGAACTCTGTGGACGAACCGAACTGAAAATTTGCATTTTTAAAAACTGATTTATTAACGATTTATGGCACCGGAAATAGTCGCTGGTCGGGCCGCTGAGTCGGAACTGCTTGAGTTGGGCCAAACTCTGCCGGATTTGGGCCAATTGTTCATCCATTGAGGGCACATCCGAATCCAATAAAATTCCGCTGAAATTTTGCGAATTTTGGGATTTCCGTGAAATTTCATACTAATTTTCAGGGATTCTGGCTCCCAAGGGCCTCAATGGATCCAAAGCGGATAAATCATTTTGTCCGTTTTGGCCAAATTGTCTTTGGGTGCCCCAGAACAGAGCCGAGGTCTCGAGCCGGGAGAGCAGTGGGGGAGGCCGAACCGTGGTCGAAGGGTCGGCAAAATCCTGTGAAAATTCGATTAATTTTTCCGAAGCTCGACCTTTTGGTGTTAGGCCCTTGCGAATTTTAATTTGGCATTTTAAAAATTAGGGAAATTATCCTTGATTTTCCAATACATATAATCTATCTAGAGAAATTTTGACCAAGGACCAGTGTTTTTGAATGTTTATCACTTTTAATTCAATTTTTAAATCTGAATTTTTCAATTCCAAATTTTTGACTATTTTGATCTTTTCGGATTCATTTCGCTTTTTTGTCCAATTTATAATTATCTTGCCCAATTTGTCCCTCCAACCTCCTCCAAATTGTCCTTTGGGGCCGCCAGATTGGTCCCTCTTTCTCGACTCTCCGAGTGAAACACCTGAAAGTGTTGCTTTTGGTTGCGCCTGTTGCTTCCCCTTCGTCGACGGTTGTGGGGTGCCATGGAGCGCTGAAATCCCATAAAATTTTGCCGAATTTCTACAATTTTTTGCCGTTCTGCGCTGAAATTTGCTGGGCATTTCCAATCTTTGGTCCTGGGCCAAAGTTGTCAAATACGCATCCTGAAAAGTGCGTCCAAAAGTTGCGTCTCTTAATTTTCCCGAGTCTCCGTTTACCCGGGACCGAATTGCATGCCTAAGGCGCGCTTCGAGTTGTTGCAATCGTACTTCCGGATCCTGATTGCTCATTTTCACTCAAATTTAAAAATTAAATGGACTAGATGAGGGATCATATAAAGAGGCGGTTTTTCGTTTTTAGCATTAAAGATTTTTGTTATTTTATCGAAGCGAAGCAACTCAATGATTAAGCACAATTAGGGTTGAATCAGAGAAAGAGAATAGCTTTTTTCACATTCTCTGCGGAAAATTCAAATGCTGTGTTTACGCCATTATTATATTCTCTGTCTGTGTCTTGTGAGAACAAATAAAGAGAATAAGGAAATACTGCACTGAACATGAAATTTTAATAATTTAATATAATAAATTCGAGTTGTAAGAGGAAATTTTGATCCCTTTTTGATGTGCAATCCAAACTTCTTCTTGGGTTTTTCTGCAAATTTTCTGAGAAATTTAAAATGTTTATTTGGCCCTGAAAGGGAAGAGCTGGCACTAATGCCACAGGGCATAGGGACACAACAACCCAACAAGAAGAAGGAAGTGGTTGCCAAGGAGACTTTCGGACAAATTACTTCGGGTTGGGGAGGGATTTGCTAGTTGACAGTGAAAAGGAGAAAGATGAGATCTCTGGAAAATTTCAGTTTACACCAATTTCTGGCGGGACATTGGGCCAATTCCTGCTAACAATTTCGGGCCAATTTCTGTCATAAACGATTTTTGGAGAATTTTGATCAATTTGGTCATTTTTGGCACTTTTGAAAAAAATTTCAATGATCTGGTTGATGAAAATAAGAAAATTTACCAAGGCTTTCTGGAAGTTTCGTCTGAATTTTGAAGAAAAAAATAGCAAATTTTAAGCAAAAATTTCAGAATATTTATTTGGATTCGCAAAAGGCATAAATCGTCTGAGGATAATGAAATTGTCAAAAAAAAGTTTTGGACAATTTTGATTAATTAACAACAAAATGGCAAAAACATAAAAAAACGTGATCGATGTGGAATTCGCTGATCAGAAATGGATAAAATATTGATTGATCTATCGATTTTCTACTGATAAAATGATCTTGATCCTTGATCCCTTTCATCCTCGGCGGGTATGTTTCAGGAAGCCCAGTTCCTTGATGGACTTGTACTGATCCGGAATCTGAATTTTGAAGAAAAAAATCGCAATTTTAGGGAGAATTTTTCCAGTTTTTACCTCCATCAGGGCGTTTAGCGCGAACGAAGCTTCTTGGTTCGGAGCATGGAACATCACCTGAATCGGAGAGAAATTTGCAGCAAAAATAGGCACCAATTTTTTTTTGAATTCTGATAATTAAGGTGGAATTTTCAGGTCATTAAAACACCAAAAGTACCCTTTTGGTTTTTATCTAAATGGTTCCAACCTTTAAACCCCGCAAATAATACATATTTTCCTGTTTTTATCGCTTTTTGTGGGAATTTTTATCCAAGAAAAAACCCAAGAAAAAGATAATTTTGTCCAAGAAAGATTATGATTATATGTTATTGGTTTAAAAACCATCTTAAAATGCTACAAATCCAATTAAAATATGTTTTTTATGAAATTACTAAATTATTAAGGAATAAATGAATAGTAACTTAAAATTTAAACATCGTACCCCCCCCCCCCCCCCACTTCTCGACTGATTATGCTTGGCCATTCACCTTGTGGAAGTCGACAAAATGGAAGTTGTCGAACAACCTTTTGGGCAGTGTCTCATCAAAGCGCGTCATCATGTCCCAGGGACCGTCCCCAACGCCGACCCTTAAAATTTGAAGAAAATTTTTTTTGAAAATTTCACTTTAATATCCTTCACATGATAATGGACAACGGGTAACTGGACGCCTTTGCTATGGCGCGTTGGTTGATCTTCTCATTAGTGACCTGGATGAAGGGAGAGGAATTGGTTTGGGTTCTGAAATGGCGCCCAATTTTTGAAATTCGGTGGTTAATTCGCGAAAAAACTGAAATTAGGCTTCCGTTGAATGGTTTCATAAAATTAGAAAATAATTTTTGCAAATTCCTCCTGAAAGAAAATTCCTTTTGCAATTTGGCAGCAAAATTTTCGAATTTTTCTTCTTGGCCACCTGTCCATCGGCCACAATGACCAGAATGTGGTACGAGTGTTTCTCCTCGCAGATCTCGATGGCCCGCTCGATGAGTGGCACAAAGTTCGTGGGCCCGGACATGGCGATGGAAGGCATCTTTTCGTTGTACACGCGCAACACTTCTGCACCAGGAAAATACAGTACCAATTATCCAAATACCGTAATCCATGGTACACACATATTAGTGGATCCGGGGTCCATAAGTGAAGGTTTAAAAAAGAAAAGTTCCGGAGGTGGGGAAACCTTTAAGGGCCAAGGAAAATAGTTTGGAATTTGGAAATACCACGATTAAGTGGGAAAATATTCGGGACATTTGTTATCTTAAAAAACTTGATGAGTTTCGGAAAATTCGGTAAAACTCGGAGCCTTGAAAATTGCTGCCAAACCTTCGAATCCAATGCAGGCAGCGTCCACGTCGTCCCGGTCCACCAAGTTGAAGCAGTTCTGGTCCGTGCACTCCTCGTCCCCGAACCCGTACACCGGGATAATGCCATCCGCGTCGAAGGAGGAAAGGGTTTTGCCGACAATTTGGATCACCTGAAAGAAGAATAAGCGCCACATACGAATACAATTTTGGCGCCAAACCTGTTGGTACGGGTTCATCTCCATCGTGTCCAAATTATGCAGGGATTTTCCGTCAAAGGTGCGCTCGCCCTGATAGTAATTGGAGCGGGTGTAGTCGATGCCGAAGATCAGGTTTGAGTACTCCAGGCCGGCCTATAAAAAATGCAGAAAATATTCAGAAAAAGTATGTAGGACCCAATGAATAAAAGAATAGGAAGAAATTGGAAGATAGAATGACTTTGATAAGAACGAATTATGGGGTTACGAACTTATGAAGCCGGTATTTTTTTTGGCGAAATCTGAAACCTCAACCTCCCAGCTAAAAAATCCATAACTCGCAAAATCTCAAACGTTCGGTTCGCGTAAAAAAGGGCGCACATGAATTTAAGAGTGAAATTGATGAGTGCCATGGTCACAGTATTCTCGAATGGCAAATGAACAAATTGTACCTCCTTGATGGCCTGGGTGATGTCCTCGAGGGTCTTGAAGCGCGGCAAATTGTGCGGACTGCCAATATTCAGTGCCATCAGAAGCGAATTGCGACGAACCGGCGAGCTATGGCAGAGGAGGAGGAGTAAGTTTGAGTGGTGATGAAGTTTTTATGTTTCATTTTTTGCAAAAATTTCGTTTTTTTCCATTTTTTAATATTTTTCTCACAACGACGGCGCTTCGTTGTGCTTCAACTCGTGCCGTCGGTCCCGGCGCTCCTTCTTCATCGGCTTCCGGATGATTGAGGGTCTGCTCATGCGCAACTCGTCCGCCTCCCTCAGCTCCATCTTTTCCGTCACTTCAGCAGCGAAACTCACTCTAAAAGGACCAAAAATTGAATTCAAAAGTAGACCTAAGAATTGTGTAAGGTAACAATAAACGCATAACTCAACGGTGTCAAAATGGCCGAAAAATTATTAGAACAATTAAGGGAATTTTACACTTAAAAATGGAATTATAAAGAATGTCTTCCAATGAATTGGCTCAAAAAACGAAGAAAAGAATATCTAAAACATTCTTTCTATTCATTTCTTTACTTCTCAAAATTCCTTTGGATTATGGCATATTAATGCTATTTGAAAAATGGCCCTATGTTTCTGTAAATTTTTTACAAATATTGGATTAAAATACCACTAAATATACGTATATGCCTACCTCTTGGATTCCCGCGACTCTGCGCGAGTGCTGTCGCGCGACTTGCTGCGACTTATGCTGCGCGTTGCATTTGCAAATCCGCGACGCAGGCGTGCCCAATTCTCCGGCAGATCCACCGCTTCGCATCTTAATAATAAAAAATTCTTAAAATTTCCCCTAAAATTCCATTCATTACCTGTGTTCCGGCACCACTTCGACGCGCACATCTGCTGCGGTTACCTGCGTCCACGCTTCCACATCCCGGCGCGCGCTCTCTACAACACAATCCACGCTCAGTTCTGTGAGTTGAGCACACCGCGCTCGCAACACCGCAGGCGCGCTTTGGGCGGCGCAGGCGCGCGTGCACTGCGCCGCGGATGCCTGCGCATCGCCGCTCCGGGCCATCATTGCGCCCACCTCGATGTGCTCCGCGCCTGCTTGCGTTGTCGCGCATGCAATGCATTCCGTGCGCACGTCGTGTGTTGTTGTCTCCAGACGTGTTGACGCTTCCTCCCGACGCAAATCCATTTCAATGTGGATCTGCATTTCTTTCGTGCTTGCACTACTCAACTGCACGCGTTCATCCTGTCTCAACTGCACGCGGATGGTGTGAAGCGGTGCGTTCTCCTCCGCATCAGCCCGATTCAGCCGGACAACCGTCTCGCCTGTGTCCATTTCGCCAGCAGCCCCGCAGCTCATGCGGAATTGGCCTCCGAAGCGCGGGTACGCTTGACTTGTTTCCGCTTCTGCTTCGCCGCGTCGCGCACATTGCAGTCCAACATTGGTGCTGATCAGCTCCTGTCCGGACTCGCGCGAGTCGTGTCGTTCCGAGTCGCCCCGGCGTGCAATCCGGATCTTTAGCTCCACACCGAATGGTTCCGCCTTCTGACGTTCCCGGTACACTTCCAGGTGCGTCGTCGCTTCACCGGATCTGCTGCATGACAACGTTGGCGATGTGTCACATTGACGCGCAATCATGACCAATCGTGCAGGTGCGCTTTCAGCCGCTTCGGCACGCCATAACTCCAGCAGTGGCACTTGCCATTCCTCCAGTTCGGTGGCCTTCATGCTGTATACCAGTGTGCCGCCGTAACGTGCTTCCCAGCTTGTATAATCAGGCGCTGCGCGCCACTCTTCCGGTCGTCGTAGCTGCACATTGTTCAGCTGCTCTACCTCACGCGACTCGGTGACCCGGACACATGGCCTTTCCGGAAAGTTGTTGGGAGACACGAATTTGCGCGTCGGTGCTGCATGGCGTGCTTCAGTGCGTTGCAGTTGCGCCGCAACAGACGTTGTTGCCTCCCCACTGCGTGCAGTGTGCAGCACCTGTGCGTCCGCTTGTCGTGAAATGGCGCACAATATGCTCGCATCCAAGTGTGGCCAGCGTGCGGCCGGGTTGCTCAGTTCGTGTTGCAGGCTGACGTGTTCATCACCCGCAGCACCGATCCGCTTCACATGTTCTCCACCGTAACGCGCGTCCATAAGCGTGACTGAACAGTCTTCGATTGGTTCCGGACGGTTCCATTGCACGTTGACATGCTCGTGCTGTAGACCAGCGGGGTGTTGGTGCAGTGTGGGTGGTGCAAGTCCAGTGCGTGCAAGATCAACAACAATTTCCGCGCCATCATGAGATGCGCGCCGCCGCGCGGGTTGCAACTGTGCGTCCAGCTGAGCGTGCTCTTCCCGCGCGCTTCCTGTCCGGTAGTGCGGTGACGCGCCAACTGGTCTGTTGTCCACCCAAACAACATGTTCAGTTTGCAACTTGCGCTCTCGCGTGTCCGTCATTGCGCTCTGAAGCAAAGCTGATGCGTCGCCTGCGCGTCGTCCTGCGTGCATGAATTGGCCGCCGAATTGTGGTAGCCAGACTGTGTGCTCACTGCTGCTAGCTTGCTCCTCGCGTCGGTAGATGGAGTTCAACGATACGCTGTGCGCGGTGCTCTCCGTGACGCGACACTCTTCCGGCTCCGCTGCATTTGGTATCATTCGCGTCATCGGCGATGCACGTTCCAGTGTGTTCGCACGGTTCAGTGATGCGTGTATTTGTACATGCGTCTCCGTACTCGATCTACTCTGAAGCATCAGCGGTTCCGCTTGTCGTTGTACGCGCAGTACGAGCTCTGCGAGCAACTCATCCGCAAATGGACGTGGCTTGGCGATGTCTCCGCGTTCAAGATGCGTTTCCGCATCTCCGGAAGAGTTGGAATGGAGCAGGAAGCGGCCGCCAAAATTGCGTTCCCAGACTGTGCGTAACGCGTCTGCAACTGCCGGTAGTCGTGTGTACTGCGCGTGTGTGTTCTCGGTTTGTGTTTGCGTCTCGCGCGTGCGTAGTTGGACTGGCGTACCCCAATTAGGCCACATGCGCAACTGTTCCGCGCTCTCAGCTGCCGAACTGCGTCTTCGTTGTTCRCTGATCTGGTATTGCTCCTGTGCCGGTTCTTTGACGCGTACTCGCGCCGGCGGAATCTCGCGCGCGCAGCGAATGCAGCGACGTGCAGGCGCTGGTGAAGCTTCCCTGCGTTTCTGTAGCAAAAACTGCTGGACGAACTGCGCATGTTCGGTAGCCAAAGAATTCAGCAAAAGATGTCCACCAAACTGCGGTATCCAAGTGATGCGTTCCGCAAGTTCATCCGCCTCTCTGCGCGTCCATTGGCAATGCACGCGTTGTTGCACGTCGCCGCTCTCGCGTGTGCGTAACGCAGGTGCCGCTTGCCGATTGCTCAGCCACACTGTCAATGCAGGCGCGCGTTCCATGGCGGCAGGACGTTGCAGGAATGCTTGCATGACTTGCTCCTCGCCTTCCGCCTGTCCGGTACGCAACATTTGTCGCGGCCCCTCATTAGGAATGGTGATCGTGTGCAAGCTGTGTGCCACCCGGATGTGATCGGAGTCCAGCTCGCGGACGATGTGCAACCGCGAGTCGCCTGACGCATCTGTGTTCAGTCGGAATTCGCCGCCCCAACGCGCCAACCATCGCACGAATTCGACGCTGCCAGTTTCTGCGTTCTTGTCATAACGCGTGAATATGCCTTGTTGTTCGTCGCCGGCTTCTCTTGTGCGGATGCGTTCCTCGGGAATGTTGTACGGTATCCAGCGTATCAATTCGGTGCGTTCTGCCGCCTCTGCTCGTTCTCGCCTCTCAATCACCACCGTATTCTCCTCCTGGGCGCCCTTCGTGCGCAATACTTGCGGCGCCCCTTCGTTGGGGATCCAAATTGTGGTTGCGCGATCTGCGTATTCCTCATCATGCGTCAGCTCCCGAAGTGCATCCAGCTCCACAAACTCGGCCGCCTCCGTCTGCAGGCGCCCTCCTTCGAGGTGTGCGGCAATGTCGATAGTCACCTCTGCATGCAGTTCCGGTGCAAGCTTTGGTTTAGCGCGGAGTTCGTAGTTGACTGTGACGCGTCTGTCTCTTGATTCCTTTGTGGTCAACGCTTCCGGAATTCCTTCCCTCGCGCAAATACTCAACGCATCGGAAGCGCGTGTTTGCGCTTGCCGTAACAGGTTCAGGTTGAGTGCGATGTTTTCCTGTGTGCTTTCCAGCAAGCGTATTGACGCTAGACCAACGCGTTGTCGATGCGGGATCTTCTTTCGTAAGGTTTGTGCGTCCGGCAAACGGCTCAAATTCAGTGTCAGCATTCGTTCATGTTCCGTAACCGCCTTGGTCGACAGCACGTAAAGTCCACCAAAGCGTGCAAAATGTCGCAGTGTTTCCGTTGCATCGCGCGCCGCTTCCTGCGCGTATACGCTGTACAGATTCGCATGTGCGTCACCAGCCTCCTTGGTCTTCCGCTGTATTCCTTCATCTTTGCGTGCCGTCATGCGCGTCCGCTCAGCCCACTCGCGATCTTCCGCGCGTTCCCACCGTTCATTGATCGTCACGCGTTCGTCTCCTGCGTATTTGGTGCGCAATGCGGGTGTTCCGGCGAGCTGACGCGTTATGGGGCGGATCATTTCCGGGGCGTCCAGCTCGTGCAGCCCACGTCCTGTCAGCTTCGCATACAACAACGCTTCTTCCTCTTCCGCTTCGTCCATATCAAAATGGAATTTTCCTGCCGTATTTGGCACTTCTTTCATGCTCTCCGCCTCCTCTTCCGAACGGACCTTGGACCGCAAGTCGACCGTAAGTCGTGCATGAGCGTCGCCTGCTTGCCGCGTGCCCAGCTGTATCGGCTCGCTGATGTTTGCCAGCAGCAGTAGTTTGGGCACAGCATCCTCTTGCGCTTGTGCACCCTGCATGGACCAGTTTGCGGTGGTGTTGTCGGCTTCGGTGACCAGGTACATGGCGGGTGACGCACGTTGTCGCGTTGCGTCCCGGAGCTGCGCTTGCGCAGGTTCCGCACGCGCCGCTGGAGATATCAGCTCGCATTGCACTGCAACACGCGCTTCGCCCGCTTGCGGCATGGCGCGCTCGCTGATGTCGCGTTGTGGCGCTGCAAGTCGTAGTTGCACACTGGCTTGTTCCGTGACTTGTTGCTTGCGCTCCACCTGTTCCGCAGCTTCCTGTCGTTGCACCATGGTCTCTGGTCGTTGTTCTGCAATCCGTGCCGGAGTTAAAGGAGGTGGTGCTTCCGGTGCATACAATGCGCGTTGCACGCCACTCTGCGGGTGCGTAAACGCGATGTGCTCAATGGCCGCGGTGCGTTGGCGTGCATCTCGCAGTTCGCGCTTCAGTTGTTTTTCCGAGAAGCGGTGCGTCGCATTGACGAACCAGTACACCAGGCGGTCCCACTTCTCCTCCACCAACATGGCTTCTGCAGCGGCCGGAAGCGGTGCAACTTCCGCTTCTGGCACTCTCACACGTTCGCGTTGTGCGTTTCCATAGCCCTTGCGTTGACGCACCAACTCCTTTGCCTTGCGTTCTGGCAATTTCAATCGTTGCACATTCGCGTAGCTCCACCGCACGCGGATGATCTCCGAAACCTCCGCACCCAGCCTTTGCATGAATGCCTCCGCGACTTGCCGCTGCTGTTCCGCAAGCGCTCTCTCTGTTCCGGAAACCTTTTCGAGCAGTTCAAGTGTTGCTATTGTCGTTGTCTCCTCCAAACCGGACTGCTTGAATTGCTCCGCAACCCGACGTAATTCCGCATCGCCGAGTGCAATTTGTCTGAACTCCTCGCTGATGAGCATCTTGTTCACCACCTCTTGCACGCGCTCTTCTTCTTCGATTCGGAGCCGGACCTCCTCTGCGCGCTCCGCCAGCTCAATTGGTCGTATTACGCCTGCCAGCGAAAATTCATCAACGCGGAGTAGTTCTGCCACCGATTCTGCTTGCAGTTGCGTCGGTGCACGCGCTTGTAATCTCGTCTGCGTTTCTAACGCGCTCTTCTGCAATGTCCGTGTCGCCTCCCACTGTTCCGCGCCCATCAGTGCGCTCATGAAAGTGCGCAATTCCTTCTTTGCCGCCTGCAAATCCACTCGCGCCGCCTCCTGCAGTGTCTCGCGGAGTGTGTTTTGCACTTCTGGCTTCATTTGCTCCACACGGTACATGGTTGCCTGCACCATGGCCTCGTCCTCCGCAGCACTTTTAGTCAGTAGATGCTCCTCCAATCTCGTCCAATCCGGCAACATTGCTCGCGCTTCCTCTCTTCCGGCGACCTCTTGCAGTCGATCCACCATTACGCTCGCCTCCTCTAAGCCCATTGCGCTGAACTGCTCGGCAACAGTTGTGCGTTGCGTCTCTGATAGCACGATCCGGTCGCGTTCTGTGCTGCTCAACAGTTTGCGGACCAAGGCGAATGCATGCTCCTGATGTTCAATGCGCAACTCCATCCTCGTACGCTCTTCCGGACGAATTGGACGCACTAATTCAGTAGCGTCGAGTTGTTGTGGACGCATCAAGGTTGCCAACAGTTCACGCGTATCCTCACTCACTGCCTTGGACTGCATTTTTGCCGCATCCTGCAGCGCCGCCTGCAGTACCGATCCGACGCGCGCTTCCGGCATTTTTGAGGCAATTTCTGCCCACATCTGCGCTTCTGCCTCCACCATCGCCTGCGTCTCCAAGTGTTCTTGCAAAGTGTTGAGCGTGCCCAGCGCAACTTCTGCCGTTTTGGGTGCCGCTTTGCCAAGTTGTTCCAGCACCGCCGCAGTTGTGGTCTCTTCCGTGCCGAACTGCTTGAATTGCTCGACCACCGTGGCGCGTTCCGGAGCGGATAGCACTTGTTGTTGTGGTTGCTCGGCGACCAGCAACTTCTTGGCCAGTTGCATGGTCTGCTCAATGCGTTCGCGCTTCCGGATGTATTCGCGTTGCACATTTGCGTAGCTCCACCGAACGCGGATGATTTCGCTCACTTCCGCACCCAATTTTTGAATGAATGCTTCCACAACTTCTTTTTGCACATCGGTGAGTGCTTTTTCGGTGCACGCAACTTTTTGAAGATGCTCCAAAACAGCTGCAACTGTTGTCTCCTCCAGACCCAACTGTTTGAGTTGTTCCGCAACCTTTTGCAATTCTTTCGCTCCCAACACAATTTGTTGCGATTCTTCCCTGAGGAGTCTGTCAACCAACTGGATGAATTGTTGTTGTTCTTCATACTTCCTTTCCGGAACTTTCAGTCGCTGAACATTGGCGAAACTCCACCTGACGCGGATGATTTCCGTCACTTCTGCGCCCAATCTTCGGATGAATGCCTCCGCAACTTCCTTCTGATGGATGTTCAGCACTTTTTCAGTTCCGGCAACTTTCTGAAGATGTTCCACAACTGCCGCAACAATTGTCTCTTCAATTTCGAATTGTTTGAGTTGTTCTGCAACCTGACGCAACTCCTTCTCCCCAAGCACAACTTCCTTGAACTCCTCCCTGACCAGTTTGTCGATCAGTTCCACCAGTTTCTGTTGTTCTTCGCGCTTCTGTTCCTTCTCCTTCTGGACGTTTCCGTAACCCTTCCGGATCCGCGTGTACTCCTTCGCCTTCTCCTCCACTTTCCGCTCCGGGATCTTGACTCTTTGAACATTGGCGAAACTCCACCGGACGCGGATGATCTCCGTCACTTCTGCGCCCAACTTCCGGATAAATGCCTCCGCCACTTCTTTTTGCACTTCCGTCAGTGCTTTTTCAGTTCCGGCAATCTTTTGGAGCTGTTCCAGCACCACTGCTGCGGTGTTCTCCTCGATTCCGAATTGTCTGAATTGCTCTGCAACTTTGAGCAGCTCCGCAACTCCAAGCACAACTTGTTGCGACTCTTCCCGGAGCAGCTTCGCAACCAGCTCCACCAACTTCTGTTGTTCCTCGTGCTTTCGCTCCTTCCCCCTTTGCACATTTCCGTAGCCTTTCCGGATCCGCGTGTACTCCTTCACCTCGGCCTCCAACTTCTTCACAAACAATTGTGCAACTTCTTTCTGCTCCAGCCCGAGTGCCTTCCCAGTCTGCGCAACCTGTTGAAGTTGTTCCAGGACAGCTGCCGAAGTTGCTTCCTCCAATCCGTGCTGTTTGAGTTGCTCGGCAATCTGACTCAATTCCTTCACCCCAAGCACGACTTGTTGTGATTCCTGAACTACATCCGCGACCAGTTCTTGCACCTGTTGTTGCTCCTCAATCCGGAGTCTGAGTTGTTCCGCCTTCTCCGCAAGTTCAATTGGTTTCAGCACTCCAGCTTGGGCCAATTGTTCAAGTCGCGCAATTTGTTGTTCTAGTTGCGCCGAAATTTGGGTGGGTGCTTTTGCGCCGAGTTGCGCCTCTGTCTTCCATGGCACCTTTTGTAGGATCTTCGCAACTTCCCACTGTTCCGGGCCCATCAGCGCGGTCATGAACTGCTTGAACTCCTCCCGTGCCGCCTCCGATGCAAGTTGTGCCCCTTCCTCAAGTGCCATTCTGAGTGTTGTTGCAATTTCTGGTTGCACAATTTCGGTCGGTCGCAACTCTGCCCACACCTTGGCCTCCTCCTCAAGCGCACTTTTGGTGGCCAACTGCTCCTCCAACTTCCTCCAATGCTTCAGCACAACTTCTGCTTCCGGAACATCTGCGATTTGGCGCAACCGCTCAATCATCACATTTGCTTCCTCCACGCCAAATGCTCGGAACTGCTTAGCAACCTCAGCGCGTTGTACGGCAGACAGCACAATTTGGCCATGTTCGGGTCCCAACAGTCGCGCAACCAGTTCAAAGGCCTGTTGTTTTTGCGCAACCGGTCGTTCGCGCTCCTTTTGGACGTTTCCATAACCGCGACGAATCCGTGTGTACTGCTTGACCTCCTCTGCCAACTTTTTGACGAAAATTTGCGCGGCTTCCTTCTGTTGTTCCGCGAGTGCTTTTTCGGTACCCGCAACCTTTTGGAGCTGTTCCAGCACAACCGCTGCGTTTTTCTCCTCGATGCCATACTGCTTTAGCTGCAAGGCAATCTGGCGCAACTCCTTCTCACCGAGCACAACTTGTTGCAACTCTTCTCGGAACTTCCCAACCAACTCCACCAGTTTCTGTTGTTCCTCATACTTTCGTTCCTTCTCCTTTTGCACATTTCCATACCCTTTCCGGACTCGAACAATCTCCTTCACTTGGTCCTCCAATTTCTTCACAAACAATTGCAAAAATTGCTTTTGTTCTTCCGCAACTGATGTTGTTGTTTCTGCAACTTTTTCAAGCAATTCCAACACTGTCGATGTCGTCGTCTCCTCCAGTCCGAATTGTTTGAACTGCTCTGCAACCTGGCGCAATTCCTTCTCACCAAACACAACTTGTTTCGTCTCTTCCTGGATCAATCTCGCAACCAACGATTGAACATGTTGTTGCTCCTCAATTTTCAGCCTCAATTGCTGCGCTTTTTCCGCCAATTCGATGGGTTTCACAACTCCGACTTTGGCCAGCTCGCCGAGTCGTGCTAATTCTGTCGCCAGTTGCGCCGCAACTTGGATGGGCGCTTTTGCGCTGAGTTGCGCCTCCGTTCTCCACGGTGCCTTTTGCAGTGTTTTCGTTGCTTCCCGTTGTTCCGATCCCATCAATGCGGTCATGAACTGCTTGAACTCTTCTTTCATCGCTTCAGAATGAAGTTGCGCAACTTCTTCGCGTGCAACTTTCAAGCTTTTCATAGTTTCCGCCTTCGGTGCTCCGGTCTTCAGTGTTGCTTGTAGTCGTGCCTCCTCCTCGGCCAATTGCACTTTCAGTCGTTGTTCCAGCCGTTCCAAAACTCGCAGTGCAACTTTCGCCTCGGGTGCGCCTGCAATTTGTTGCAGTCGTGCAAGTGCAACTTCGGTATCCCTTTCCGACACGTCAAACACGCGGAACTGTTCCGCAACTGTTGCACGCTCCACTGCAGACAGGTTTGCGTCGCGGTGTTCCTCGCTTAGCAACTTTTTGATCAATTCAAACGCGCGCTGTTGTTGTGCGACCCTTTGGACATTGGCATATCCCTTCCGGACACGTGTGTGCTGCTCGATCTCCTCCCCCAACTTCTTCACAAAAAGTTGCGCAGCTTCCTTCTCTTTGCTGCTCAACCGTTTTTCGGTGTCCGCAACACTTTGCAGCTGTTCCAACACAATAGCCGTTGTTTCTTCCTCGATCTCGAATTGTTTGAACTGCTCCGCAACTTGGCGCAACTCCTTCTCTCTGATCACAATCTGCTGCAACTCTTGGATCAACTTCGCAACCAGCTCTCTGATTTGTTGTTGCTCCTCAATCTTCAACCGCAACTCTTCCGCCTTCTCCGCAACTTCAAGCGGTTTCAACACTCCCGTCCTGGCCAGATCTTCAACTCGCGCAAGTTGTGCTCCTAGTTGCGCAATTTCTTCCTTGGTTGCAAGGCCATGGAAATCAGCCGAGGTTTTCCACGCAGCTTTCCGCAAAACTTTTGCAGCCTCCCATTGTTCGGGTCCCATCAATGCGGCCATGAACTGCTCCAACTGCTCGGTGACGCCTTTTGCCCGCAGTTGCGCAACTTCTTGGTGCGCAATTTTCAGAAACTTCGCAACTTCTGCTTTGGGTGCTCCGGTTGCTATTGTTGCTTGCAATTTGGCTTCTTCCTCGGCTTGAGCTCTTAGAGTTTGTTGTAACTTCTCTAAAGTTTTCAGGGCAACTTTTGCCTCAGGTTGCTTGGCAACTTGCTCCAGTTGTTTCAGGATTATGGTTGTTGTTTGTTCCTCAATTCCCAATGCTCTGAACTGCTCGGCAACATGGGCCCTTTGGATTTCCGATAGAGTTGCTCCTTTTCCTTCGGTCAACAATTGCTTGACAAGCTGGAATGCTTGGAGTTGCTCTGCTATTCGGAATTCTCTTCCCTCCTTCAATTCTGGTCGAATTGGCCTCAGTGTCTTGGCCATTTCCAACTGTTCCGGACTCATCAAACTGGCCATGAATGTTTGCAGTTCCTCACTCACGGCTTTGGACTGAAGTTGCGCAAGTTCTTCGTGTGCTACTTTCATGGTTTTTGTAACTTCTGCCTTCGGTGCCCCTGTCATCAAAGTTGCCTGCAACTTTGCTTCCTCTTCAAGTACTTCTTGAACTCTGAGTCGTTCTTCCAGTTTGGTCCATGCCTTCAACGCAACCTTTGCCTCTGGTTGCCGGGCAATTTTCTCAAGTTGTTCCAGGATGATTGTGGTGGACGTTTCTTTGAGGCCGAACTGCTTGAATTGCTCGGCAACTGCGGCCTTCTGAACTTCGGACAAAGTTGCGCTCTTTTCGTCGCTCAGCAACTGTTTGACCATCTGGAATCCCTGGTGTTGCTCCTCGATGCGCAACTTTTTCCCCTCCTTCAGTTCCATCCGCAGATCTTTGGCAATTTGGGTGCCTTCACGTCCTTCTGGTCTCATCAGTATCGTCATGAACGATTCCAGTTCTTCGGTTACAGCCTTGGACTGGAGTTGAGCAACTTCTTCATGCGCAATTTTTAGCGTCTTCGCAACTTCTGCTTTTGAAGCACCGGTCATCAAAGTTGCCTGCAACTTGGCCTCCTCTTCCAGTGCTGCTTGGATTCTTAGGCTCTCCTCTAACTTCGTGAATGCCTTGAGGGCAACTTTTGCTTCTGGTTGCCGGGCAACTTGCTCCAGTTGTTCCAGGATGATTTTTGCTGTTTGCTCTTCCATTCCCAATGCTCTGAACTGCGCCGCAACTTGGATCTTCTGAACTTCGGACAAAGTTGTGCCCTTCACATCGCTCAGCAATTGCTTGACGAGTTGGAAGGCCTGTGCTTGTTGTTCGATCCGGAACTGTCTTTCCTGCTTCATCTCTGGTCGGATTGGTCGCGCAACTTTTGCCGCTTCCCAAGCTTCCGGACCCATCAATGAGGCCATGAATGTCTCCAACTCTTCCCTCACAGCCTTGGCGTGAAGTTGCGCAATTTCCTCGCGTGCAACTTTCAAGCTCTTTGCAACTTCAGCTTTTGGTGCTCCGGTCTTCAGTGTCGCTTGTAGTCGCGCCTCCTCCTCAGCCAGTTGCACTTTAAGACGTTGTTCCAGCCGTTCCAAAACTCGCAGCGCAACCTTCGCCTCCGGGGCGCCTGCAATTTGTTGCAGTTGTGCAAGTGCAATTTGGGCAGTGCTTTCCGCCACACCAAACACGCGCAACTGGTGGACAACCGCAGCACGCTCCACCGCCGACAGGGTTACGTCGCGATGCTCCGCGTTTAGCAACTTTCTGAACAGTTCGAAGACTCGCTGTTGTTGCGCCACCGACGCTTCGCGCTCTTTCTGCACATTTCCGTAACCCTTCCGTACACGTGTGTACTGCTCGACCTCTTCGACCAACTTCTTCACAAAAAGTTGCGCAACTTCCTTCTGTTCAACCTTCAACGCCTTTTCGGTGCCCGCGACTTCTTGCAGTTGCTCTAGAAGGATCCCTGTTGTTGTTGCTTCCAGGCCAAGTTGTTTAAGTTGCGCCGCAACTTGGCGCAATTCTGATTCGCCCAGCACAATCTGGCCCTGACCCTCCCAGACGAGTTTGGCAACCAGCTCTTGGAGTTGTTGTTGTTCCTCAATTCGAAGGCGGATCTCCTCCGCGCGCTCCCCCAACTCAATTGGCCGGATCACATCCGCAAGTGCCGCCTCATCGATGCGCATCAATTGTGCAATTGCTTCCGCGTCTATCTGCGTAGGTGCGCGCGCGTCCAATTGCGTCTGCGTTTCTTGCGCGCTCTTCTGCTTCGTCCGTGCCGTTTCCCATTGTTCCTCACCCATCAACACACTCATGAATGTGTGCAACTCCTCCTTTGCCGCCTGTAGATCCGCGTGGGCTGCCTCCTGCAGTGCCTCGCGCAGCGTGTGTTGCGCTTCCGGATTCATCTCCGCAATTCGTTGGAATGCATTTTGAAGATGTGCAATTTCTTCCAACACCGGTTTTGTCAGCAGATGTTCCTCCAGCTGGTTCCATGCTTTCATGACAAGTTGTGCCTTCGGCTGTCCCGCAATTTGTTGCAATCGTTGCAGCGCAACTGTTGTTGTTGTCTCCGCCATGCCCATGGCCCTGAATTGCTCCGCAACTTTGGCCTTTCCGACTTCGGACAGACTGATTTGTCCTTCCGCTGATAGCAACTCCTTCACCAGGTTTACCGCGTGTTCTTGTCGCGCAACTTTCAGCCATCGCTCATCCGATAGTTTGGTCTCCAGGGGTTGCAACAGTTTTGCCTCGGCCATTTGGTCGCTGCGCGACAGTTGCTGGCCAAGCATTACATGCTCTTCCCGTGATTCTGGCGCCTGAAGTCGTGTCGAAGTTCTTTGGGCCGATTTTTGCAGAATCTTGGCCGCTTCCCATTCTTCCGGACTCATCAATGCGGCCATAAAGTTCGTTAACTCCTCCTTAACAGCCTTGGACTGGAGTTGCGCAACTTCTTCATGTGCAATTTTAAGTGTCTTCGCAACTTCGGCCTTTGGAGCTCCTGTCATCAAAGTCGCCTGCAACTTGGCCTCCTCTTCCAGTGCTGCTTGGATTCTTAAGCTCTCCTCCAACTTCGTGAGTGCCTTCAACGCAACTTTTGCCTCAGGTTGCAGGGCAACTAGCTCCAGTTGTTCCAGAATTATGGTTGTAGTTTGTTCCTCAATTCCAAGTGCTCTGAACTGCGCCGCAACTTGGGATCTTTGCACTTCCGACAATGTTGCCACTTTTGCTTCGCTCAGCATTTGCTTGACAAGTTGGAATGCTTGGAGTTGCTCGGCTATTCGGAACTCTCTTCCCTCCTTCAGTTCTGGCTGAATTGGCTTCAGTGTCTTGGCCATTTCCAACTGTTCTGCATTCATCAAACTGGCCATGAATGTCTTCAACTCCTCGGTTACAGCTTTAGACTGGAGTTGCGCAGCTTGTTCGTGTGCTATTTTTATGGTTTTCGCAACTTCTGCCTTCGAAGCCCCTGTCATCAAAGCTGCCTGAAGTTGTGCCTCCTCTTCGAGTACTTCTTGTACTTTGAGTCGTTCTTCTAGTTTAGTCCATATTTTCAGTGCAACTTTTGCTTCTGGCAATCCTGTAATTTGTTGCAGTTGTTCCAACGCGATTGTTGCCGCAACCTGTTCCATGCCCATGGCTCTGAACTGCTCCGCAATCTGTGCTCGTTGTGCTTCGGATAGCACAACTTTGCCTCTCTCCGTGAGCATTTGCTTCACGAGTTGCACAATCTGGCGTTGTTGTTCAATGCGCAATCTTCGCAACTCGATTCTCTCTTCCGGATGAATCGGGAGGGAGACTCCGATGCCCGAATCAGCCTCGCTTCTTGACCAGTCAGCCTCCGATTCCGTTTTCGCTTCACTTGTGGCCCTTGCCTCCAGCCTCGCAATTTGTTGCTCGGCAACTTTTTGCAGCGTTTTGACGGAT
>LDKF01001800.1:5710-31557 GCA_001026735.1 Rotylenchulus reniformis
AAATTTCTTTTATAATAAAGTAAAATTAATTAATTAGATTATGGTTACACACCAAGTAATATTATACGAATAAAATAATTTTTTAGTCAAATTACTTTTATATGAGCAAAAATTGGTTGAAGATGAGATACTGGAATTCTAATTAATTATTATATCATTTGTTTCTATATAAATTTCTTTTATAATAAAGTAAAATTAATTAATTAGATTATGGTTATACACCAAGTAATATTATACGATAATTTTTTAGTCAAATTACTTTTATATGAGCAAAAATTGGTTGAAGATGAGATACTGGAATTCTAATTAATTATTATATCATTTGTTTCTATATAAATTTCTTTTATAATAAAGTAAAATTAATTAATTAGATTATGGTTACACACCAAGTAATATTATACGAATAAAATAATTTTTTAGTCAAATTACTTTTATATGAGCAAAAATTGGTTGAAGATGAGATACTGGAATTCTAATTAATTATTATATCATTTGTTTCTATATAAATTTCTTTTATAATAAAGTAAAATTAATTTATTATGTTATGTTACACACCAAGTTGCGACTTTGTACATGCGACTTTCAATGTAATTTAGATTATTATTATTATGATTATTATAGAAAAGAATAATCGATAACTTTAAGATAAAAATTAATACGATATAATTACGAACTAAATTAAATTCTAATATATTTTACTTTAAAAACTATAAATCAAAAATAAACACAAAAAATAAATTATGATTTAAAAAAGAAAATTTTAGGAAGAAAGATTTAATAATTATTTCAACTACATTTAATCTTATATTATAATATTATACAATATAAAAAAATGAAAAAATTGATTCTTTCTTAATAACTAGGTAAGGAGAACTCAAATATATTACTAAAGCAATTTAATTTCCAATAGAATATGTTAATTTCTCTGGACATCATCGATCAAAAAAAAAATATATAAAAAAATAATAACCTATTTATTTTATTATTTGTCTTTGGTTTAATAATTCATATACCTAATTTTATTTATTTATTTTTTATATATTATTAAAATTTAAATATTCCGAAAATATATTTCGCACATACGAAACATCTAGGTTTATCGCCTCTGCGGTCAATTTAAAATTTTATTAAAATAAGTTGATACATTGATGCAAATTAATAAATAAAAATTTGAAAAGGTTGATTTTTATTTAATTTATAGATTAATGGATAAATTGCTTTTTTATTTTTTTATTATTTTAGTAAATTTTTATTATATATTGGGGCTTAATTTTTTCACTGAATAAAATTGAAAATTTATCTTTTTCTAAATTTTTTAGAAATTTAATCATTATTAACATTATATTATTTGTATGATTCTTATATAATCAGTAAGAATAATTTATTTTATTATTAGATATCCACTAGCTGCTATATTATTATGCTTATGTTTGTTTAATGCTTATAAAAATTTTTGTTATTATGACGCATTTTTTCTATGTTTTTATTTTTTCGCTTCAAAATAGTAAAAATTTTTTATCAGACATCGACTCAAAACCTTTTAAAATTTATTTTTTTAAATAATGCAATTTTTTGATATTAATGTAATCTGATCTTTTATTTTATAAAACAATATTATTTTTGGTTACTATAATATTAAATAAAAATCATTATGAATGATTTTGATGAGATTTATGATATTTAATTTGATAAAAATGTTTTTATTTTACAGAATATTTTTAGAAATTATTATAATTGGAAATATTAAAATACATAAATTAATAGAATCATAAATTTACATTTTATGTATTTTGCATTTATTAGGTGATATTATAAATTTATAAATAATTCGACATCCCTTCTGATTTAATATTTGATATTATAAATAATTGCACAGCTCCAATATTTTTTAATGTTCTTTGTGATAAGTAGATAAAAGATGTTATTTCATGCACTGTGTCGATCCATTAGGCCGAGACAATTCAATATTGCTTTCATGGCAAGTTACTGTTCCATCGTTGTTTTTGGTATAAAGTCCCGTCCCAGAACTAGATAATAATTATTTATCATCAAACTAATATTCATAATGCTTTAAAAGTAACCTTGTTTTTTTTTAATTATAAATTTTATTATGATAATTTTTAACAATAATTCTATTTTCCTTTCCTAATTAATATTGTATATTATTCTTTTTTTAATTACATACCAATTATATTTTCTACCTAGCTCATTTAGCTGGAATAAATTTTTTATTTTTTTTAATCAATTTTCATAGCAATTTTTCCATCTTAATCAAATTTCTTATTTTTATAATTTATATCTTTTATCGTTTTAATTTTTACTTCTCATAAAGTCATTTTGGGTTTGTGCTACTTCTTATGTATAGCATTCTGAAAAAATATAAATTCTTAATAAATTAAATCTTTTAAATAATGAGTTATTCATAGTTCGATATATCTTTTTATAATAAAATATAATTCTACTTTTTATTTTTCATTGTTATTTTTATAATTTAATTCTAATTCAGCGTTTTTGTAATTCATTTTTTGTTTATATTAATTTTTTTTTGATTATGCATATATAAAAATATAATAGTAATAAAAATTCGAAATTTTAATTTTATTTTACTATTAGATTTAGATAAAATTTCATTTAGGAATTTATAACTTTTAAATTAATTAATTTTAAAGATTTATTTGCTTTATATTAACTTGATACTTGTTATAGAATAATCACTTAATAATTAAAAATTAAATATAATTTTTAAGAATTTAACTAGAATTTTCGGCCTATTTTCTATTATTATGTATATAATTTAATCTTTTGTATAATTATAAATGTATTTTAAACAAATAATTGCTAAAGCCTATTTAAGATACGGAGGTTTAGAAAGTCAATTTTCTTTGATTCCTATATAAATTTCGTCCGTCTATATATATATCGGAATTTTCAACTAAGTATTATTAGAGTTTCTGTAATGGTATGGGATATTTTTTCATAACAAGTTTATTTTTCTAATTTTTTAAGAAAATTATATATATTTTTTAAATTTAATAATTATTTCTTTTAGTCGATATTTTTTTAGATTTCTTGTGTTGTGAACACTCAAAGGAATATTTGATGCCTTTTGTAAAGAAATTTTACATCATATTTTTTATTAAATTACTATTTCATTTTACAATTTAAATAAGATTTCTAGTTTGATTAAAAAATAATTCTTAATTCTTCTTTCGATATAATTTATTTTATTCTAAAAGTCCTTGTTTAGTAATATTAAAATTTATTTATAAGCCCCCTCTACCCCCATTCTCCTGTGGTGATCCACATAGTTACTTCCAATTAAATTTATTAATTAAATGATTTTTAGCATTGATTCAATTTATTAATTAGCGATAAAAAATACAAATTAAACTGTTTCTAATATTTTTTCTAAGATAATTATAGACCATAATCCAAAAGGGACATCATCTAAAAATTTCTTAATATAATTTGGAATTTTCCCCTTTTTAGCATATATTTAATTTTCATGATATTTATAGATTTTTTATTCGGTGTCATTTATTAAATATTGAGCAAATTTTAAAATAAATATAGTTATTGAATTTTATTTTTTTCTTATTATTTATATTTAATTTTCCTTCAATTATTTTGGAATTACCCAAAATAATTAATTTACTAAAAAAATATTCACTTTTTGTTCATCTCTATATATTTTTTAATAATAGTTCTTTTTTCTGCATAATATTTATTCATTTATTTTCCATTTTAAAATTTATGTAATAGTGAAAATAAAAATCAGATTTAAAAATATTAATATTAATTTTTTTAAACAAATATTGTTGAATTGATAACAATTAGTCATTAGAATTGGAATATGTAACTATCTCTTTAGTGCCCATATTCAAAAGTTTCTGATATTAATACATGGAAAGCTTAATTTTTACATTTATATCAATTAATAAAATATAATAATTCGTATTAACTATTTTCCAATCATTTGTCTGGACAATTTGGCAAAAAAAATAATTATGGAAAAGAATAATAATTTCTAATTTTGATCTGTTTAATTTTGCTTATTGTTTCTAATTATATGTTTTAATGATTAATTCTCATATATTAATATAAATGTGAGTAAATGTGAGTATGTAAAAAATTTCATTAATTTTTATAATGTATCAAAATCATTAGTAAATAAAATAAAAATTCACCGCATTCTAAGATCGGTATAAAGGAATATATATAATAATCATAAAAAAAATAATTCAATTATTTGATAAGAACATTAATTAACGTGAGTTTTATAAGCCTATAGTATTTAATGCTTTATATTCGATAAAAATCAGAAGCAAAAAATCAAAATTAAAAAATAACTTTTAATAGCTAAAAATTACATAACTTACGAAAGAAATCAGATTTATTTATTTAAGATCTATAAAAAAATAAAATGAAGATTTTCTTTAAATTTATTTATCAGATAAGTAGTTAATTAGTTAAATGATAGAATTAAAATTCATTTTTATTGATCGATAACAAAAGTGTGATTTCATTTTATTTCATATATCTAGTAAATAAATGAAATGTTAATAACAAAAAATTAATTTAAAATTATATAAATTTTTACTATGTTTTTATATTTAATATGTATTAATAATATCATAAAAATTTTATACGATTTAATTTATTTAAAAGAATATATAATTTTTAGTTAAATGAATATATTGAAATGTAATTCATTAATCAATTAAATATTTTGTACAAAATTTTATTTTTTACTAACATTTTTTTATTTAATTAGATCTAATTATTTTATAATAATTGCCAAACAATTTTTACTACACAATATGTTAAATATATGAATATTAACTCATTTATTTATTTTAGATATGAAATTGCAACTTTTTAGTCAAGATCGCATTAAAAATTCAGGAATTCTTAAAAAATTTATGTGAAATTTTATTAAAGCCATAATAAAAAAATTCATGGTCAAAAATAGTTTTAATTTAATCTCAAAATAAATCGCCATTTCCTCTTCAAATAGAGGACCTTCGAATTTATAATTTTTTAATTTTATTTAAATTTAAATTTTATAAACAAATTATTTCGAATTTTTATAATTAATAATTTTTAAATAATGATCTTTATCTAGTTTATAAATATTTAGTTTAAGATTCATTTTAAATTACTTATTATATTGGCTCATTTTATTAAAATTTTATAATATAAGATTTATTTTTATACCTATATTTAAGCTTATATTTTTGCTCATAATTTTCTATAAATTTTATCAAATTAATTAATTGGTTTTTTAATGCTTTAATTTCATTGATTAAAATTAGTTTTTCAATCACCCCAACAAATTATTTGATCATATTTGAATGATTAATCAAATAAAATCGAAAACGCCTTTTTGAGTTATATTATTTATCTAAATTATGACTACTTTTCTAAGGGTTCTTTTTATTAAATAATTCATCATTCGATAAAGGTCGGGCAGTGAGATTAATATTTTAAAGAATTTTTAAAGCATAAAATACGAATATTTGATTCAGTTTATTATTATTTTTAGATATTTTTTTATTTTAAATAATTCGTATTAGTGTTTTTCTGTGTACTTGCTGTCTTGTGAGAATTTTTTCGGAAATCACTTATGGCATTTTTCATACTGCAAAAATTGGTTTGGAATTAATTTAATTTCATTATATAATTCTTTAGCCCTTTTATTTTATTTTTAATAACTATTAATAAATACAAAAGTGAATTGAATTTTAAAGGTAGTTAATGTTAATTAAAATCTTATTAAATCAATTCAAATAAAAATAACAATTATATCATAACTAAAATAAAATTAATATCAAATTAAAAAAATTAATGAAATTAAAATTAATTAGTTTTTTAAAAAGTCCTTAATTATTATTTAAATAATTCTAATTTGTTATTAATAATATCATTTTAATAATATTAAATATGTACTAATTTTATTTTTATTAATTGATTAGAACAATAACGATAAAAAATAATCAAATACTAAGTAATATACTCAATTACTATGCGATTATATTTATAAGTATTATTAAATCTGCAATTAATTTAATAATTATTTTTTCTATTAATCTTTTTATAATTTAATATTTAGTCTTTTGCATAATATAATTTTTATTTTGTTAAAAATTATTCATTGGATTTCATAGTTATATTTAAAAGGATAATTTTACTTCTTATTAAAAATATGAAAAATATTTATTATGCTTATCTAGCAACAATTTTACAAGTTAACCATTAGCAAAACATATTGATGAATCAAAAGTTATCATCTTATCATCTTTTTGGAAACCAAAGGAATTGTTTCCCTTTCAATTTATATTTTATTTAGAATATTAAATATAAATAATATATAATAGAATATTCATCTGGCTAGTCTGGCCAAATTATGAAAAAATTCATTTTTTAAAAAGTCCTTAATTATGAAAAAATTCATATAGCCTGGTCGCCCTAATAACTAATTGGCTAAAATTCTGTTGAATGTGTTGTTTATATCCTTTCATATCTTTTTATCGAGGCAATTAATTTGGCAATGTGATTAAATTTATATTAATTAAATTGAATTTAATGATTATCAAAGATTTAAATAATTATATTGTATTATTTTTAATCTTCCTGCAGAGTATCTTCAATGACATTTATCTATTTATTTCGAAATTATTTTTATTTATATTATTTTTGTATTTTGCACTTTATTTTATTAAAATTTAAAAAAATTGATAGAATAATCATGGAATATAAATTTTTACATATATAAATTTATTACATTTAGTTATTTTATTAGGTGACAATCCAATGCTGATTGTTGCTTCTTCTCTGGTAGTCTTGGAAGTCAGTTTAAATTTAATTTGATATGAATGGAATTAAAATACTTTCAGGATCTCAAGTGTTATTTGGATATATAGTATATGGTAAGCCTAATTTTTCAGAACTTTATCATATTTATAATTTATTATATTTTACATAAAAATAAAATGAAATTGATAACTTAATAATAAAAATGAATAAAAATTTTTTTTCAAATGCTTTAAATAGATAAAACATAATTTAATTTTTCTAGAATTTTCCTTTTAATTTTAATTATATTTTTACGAGAATGTAAAACCAATTAACATTAATAATTATAAATAATAATTATATTTCTAGCTATAAATATTATTAAAGATAATTTTTTAATACACCATATTTTTCAATATATTTACAATTACTACGCGGCTAATTTCGTTATAAATTCATTATATATATATATATAATTCTAGAATTAGAAATAATTTGCCTAAATCTTAAGAAATTTTCGTTGTGGCGGCGGAGCCTGAAAATAAAAGGTGCCCTTTGCATAGGCGTATTTTGAAGCTGGCGGCTTTGGCGGCGTTTTTGGACAGAAATTAATTCAATTTTTCGTTTGGATTTTAGTTCATATTACATAAATTTTTACAAAATAAATTCATTATATTAATTATTTTAGATTTAAAAAAAGAAATGATTTTTTTAATAAATTTTAAACTTCATCTTATTTTATTAATACTAAGTATTCGAAATTTATTTTTTGCACAAATCGAATTAATAATATTTTTTATTAATAATAATTTGTTTTTTTGATTGGCAAATATTATAAATTTTATAAATTCTTTAATAATAAAAATTAAAATCGATATTACCATTAATATTACTAACATTTTTTTCAATTATATGTGTAAAAGAAAACTTGAAATACTTTCTTGTTTTATATATTTAGAATTTTTCAACTAAATTCTTTAAACAGTAATAAATTTAATATGAATATTCGTCTTTTTTATAATTTTACTGTTCTGGAAGAACAATTTTTCTTGCTATTGTCATTATAGCCCGAAAAAGGCTTGTGCATTCCTATCAATAAGAGCAAAATTATTGGCAATTTTTAAGTAATGAAGTTCTTAGATTTAAAAAATTCTAATAAATTACTTTTAAAATTTCTTAATTTTTATTTTATTCTTTAAACAATTAAACGCACCATCATAATATTATTTAATATTTTAATACATGATTCGGCAGCGGTAGTCCCGTGCGAGATCCTGTGTCCCAGTAACATACCTCTTATCATATGTAATAAATAGTAATAAATTAATATTTTTTTACAATTGTTTATTATTTAAATAAAATTAGAATTACAAGTGCCCGTACGGATGCAAATATTTTTGCATATCGAGAAGCAGAAAAGAAAAGCAGCTACTTTAGCCAGCTCATCCATCCATTCAAATAGATAAAATTTTAAACTTTAATAAAGGTTTTTTGATCGAAATTGACAAATTAGAATCATGGGAGCTATAAAATATTTAACTTTAGCATCAAAATGATAAAAAATTTCTAACCTCTTTATTTAATTAAATATAAATTTTTTAATCCATCAAAAGTAATTTTTTAATTTTATAAAGTTAATAAAAAATATAAAAAATATTAATTAATATATATTAATCTTATTGAAGACATATATATATAATATTATTTTGCAAATAACTTTTCTAAAAATTAATTTTATTTATATTTTTTTTTGGAGTTTATAACTCCAAAATTAGTATGTACTTCATTCATTTATTTATTATTAGTTAGTATTAATATATTTTATGATATTATAAAAAATAAAAAAAATTAATTCTTAGCGTAATTTCTATAAAAATAAGATTATTTTATTTATTTTATTTATTAACGTCTGTTTACATTTTTTCTTTGGCATTCAGTTATTTTTAATGTATTTATAAAAAAATTTACCCAACTGTGATTGTTTTATGGTTAAAAAATTTATTAAACTGATTTTAATTCAGTTATTGCAATTTAAAATTTATCGTATTATTAGTTTATTATAATTATTATAATTTTGATCACAATATTATCACAATATATATCCTTATAGGACAAAGATTAATAATATTATTTATTTTGCACAAATTTGATTAAATATTTATTTGAATATTGATCAAATGTTGATTACAAAAAATTTGATCAAAAAATATTATGGCTATTAAGTAATATCTTATCACAAATATTTAATGCGGTTACGATAATTTTCCTTTATTCTTGTAGAAAATTTTGATATTGATTTAATTTGGAATTGATCCGATTGAGTCCAATAAGTAGAGATAAAATTATTGAACTGCTGCGTTAATTCCAATATTTTCAGCTTTATTCAAAGATTGTTTTCTCGAGCTCAATTAATTACTTTAAAGCCAGAAGTTCCTCGTTTGTGTAGCCTCGATAATCTTTTTTGCTGTTTTAGGCTTCTTTAATTTGATAATTTAAATTATAATATTTTTTAAATTATATTTAAATTAAATTATATATGATTCAAATATATATTCAAAAAATTTATTAATCTCAAATTTCAAGATCAATTTTTTTAATTAAATTTAATCTTGATTGAAAATTTCACAATATATTTAGAATATATCAATTTTTTAATAAGAAATTTTGCAATTTTCCTTATTTGTTATGTCGGAAATTTTGGAAATAAATTAGTTTTAAATAAATGACCTCTGGTCCTTATTGTTTTCGGTGGTATTGGCTTTCACAGTAGTTTCCGTCTTATCAACGTTTGGTGACAGCTCACTCTATAGGATTGCTTCTTAAGGCGATTTTGGATATGTTTAAATCTATTTTCATTGTTAAAATTTAATTGATTAATCGCATTTTTTTATTTTGTTGGAAGAGTCACAACAGAATGTTTTTGAAACAGAAATGTAACGTAATAATTTTTCAATTTTATTCTTGGAACTTTGACAACAATAAAAATTTAGAAAATAATTTTCATGTAAATTTTCGAATATCAAAAAATTATTTTTTGGACCGGGATCTTCACTATCAACTCCTAGTTTTTTTCATTAAAAATAAATTAAGTAAAATATATACAAATATTAATATTTATAGTATAGTAAAATATTTATAGTATAAGTGGAACGAAATTTAAATTAATTTTATGAATTTCTTTAAAATAATGTTATTATATATTTGTTCTATTTTCTCAAATTATTTTTTTATATTTACTCTATTTGAATGAACTTACTAAATTTATTTATTTAATATAAAAAGAATAATTTATAATTCAATTTTAAAAATAATTTTTAGAAATAATAATTAATAAAAAAATAAATTTAATTAAATAGTAAATATATTATAACTAATTAATAATTATTACATTTTTAATTTATTCAATCTTGCATCTATTTATTTATTAATTTTAGCAAATACAAAGATTACAAATATTAAATATTGTAAATTTTTTTGCTATTAAGATAGAATAAATTGAAATTTAAAAATTGATATATCAATACCAACAAATAGCCGAAATTGATATACCGTGATAACCTGTTGTTGCTGATTAACTTGTGATAATGCATTGATTTATTTTACAATAAATAATAAAAAATATATTTTATAATATCTGGCAGCTAAAGAGTGAAAATTTATAATAATTTGATAAAAATGTCATTAATATGAGATAAAAATTATTTAAAATATTCTAAATCATTAAAGTAATACTAATATTTAATAATTTTCAATAAATAATGAATAAATATAGATAATAGAACAAAAACTTTGGACTGGTTGGTGACAGAACAATCAAAATCACGACTTCATTATTCATTGATTTAAAAATTGCTTTAATCGTAAAAAATCTTCAAAAAGATTAAATATAATAGAAAGCTTACATATTCAAAGTTAATCTCATTATCATAGATTATATAATTTATTCAATCTTGCATTTATTTATCCATTAATTGTAGGTTGTTGGGTTAAACATATTTTTTTATAAAATTCTATTTTATAGTGATATCATAAAAATTAGAAATTGAAATGATAAAATATCAAGTAATTAATTATTAAAGAATAATATTAGTAATTATTCGTTATTAGATTTTTTATTTTATAAATTAACAATTATGCATTATATTTTGCATTAATAATAATTTTGCATTTATTTTTTCTATGATGATTGAGAGTTTCATTTAAAACTTTTTTGAATTTTTTAAACACAATAAATCTGTCGTTGCTGATCTTTTTATTGATCGGTTGTCTGATCATTTCTTTCCGAATCAGATCCAGAGTAGGATAGGGCACGAGGGGGATTTGGCAAAAATCTGGGACGGGGATTTCCGTGGATGGGTCGGCCGGGGACAGGACGGGGATGGAAAATTGGCCAGGGATGGGGATCGGGGATTTCGAGGACGAGAATTGTGAAAAAATTTCTGTCTTTTTCCTAAAAATTTTTTTTCGAAAATTTTTATGAGTATTATATTATCAAAAAAATTTCAAAGCTTTATTAAAAATGAGTATTTTTTGGATGAAGTAATTTCACTATAGAGTATGAGGTGCCTGCGGTCCCGATAGGGGCCGCCGGAGAAATTTTTGAAATTTTAGCTTATTTTTCTTAAGAAAAATGGTCAGTCATTTTTTATACATTTTTGAAGAAATCAATGTGCTAAGCGCCGGCGGTCCCGATAGGGGAATTTTTGAAATTTTAGACACATTTTCCTATAAAAAATTGATTAATTTTTAAGTCCCTTTTTGGAACTTCTTATTGAAAATTCAAGAATTTATTATTATTTCTAAGGAAAAATTTATTTTTCTGATGGCTTTAATTATTTGGAATGTATTTTTTATTCTAAAAAATTTCTAATAATCAAAAAATGAACAATAAAAGACTCAAAGAAATAATTTGAACAATATATGGGGTGACGGGAACCGCCAATAAACCAGGATTGTTTCCACTGAGCCAAGGCTCATTTGGTTCGTGACTCACTAAAATTCCCTTAACAGTTAGATCCAAATGGGATCTTTAGGGGTGTATTATCCCCGAATTCCCGCGGGGATGGGGGTCGGAGATCGGGGATCGGGGAAGTCGGGGATGAGGCCCAAAAAAGGGACGGGGGGATATCCCCCCTTGTACCCAACCCTAATCCAGAGTAAGGATCAGAATAGTGATCTTGCCCTCGATTCGGATGTGTTTATTACCAAAGGTTATCGCCCCTAAAACCGATGGTTGATGTACATTCGCCTATTTGGGTCATCCAGTTAATTAGTAAAAAAGTACTATTAAATTTCATATAAATTAAATTCTGATAAACAGTCTTAGTTCTTTCTATAGTTCTGCTTTTTCATAAGGTTTTTATTTTAAATAGAATAAAAATTTTATATTTAATGATTAAAATGTATCTTATTTAATTACTTAAGTAATATATTATTACTTTGATCAAATATTTAATAAATATTGTATATCATTTGAATAAATAATTATAACAATGCATGTAATTCACTTAAAATTTAATTTATTGTTTTATCTTTTAATTTTAAAAAATATTTAATTTTGTAATCAATTATTATAATAAGATGGTTATTGAATTGTTAGGAAACAAACAATGAATAATCAAGCTCATCATATTGGAGACAATAATTTCTGCCATTCTTTATTATTATAGAGATCAGGATCCAAATTTCAATATGCCCTTTGGATTTTGAAGGGATACCCTCCGGTGGCCAAAATGTTTGTTGTTGGATTCATTAACTTGTAGGCCGTGCCATTCCTGCCAGAATAAATTATGTGTAATTTCTCGAAATTTATAAAATGTTTAATTTTTGTTCAAATTATTTTTACTAGTATTTCATATATGAATGACTTCTAGAATATAAATTTAAACAAATTTTAATATTCAACGAAATCAAAAAAGAACGCCTTTGCTTCATGAGTAAATCTGCGGGTTTAATGATAATAATGAAAAATCTATCTATTCAAATTTTTCATAATTTTTCTAAACAATATTTGTTATAATCTGATAATTATTACACATATAATTCTTTTTAATTAATATAAACAATTTATGTAGAGAATACCATAATAAATTCTGAAGATTTAAAATGTCTTTCATTATTTTTATGATTTTCGATTTATATTATAAAATTTAAAAATAATATAGATTCAATTATGCTTAAGTATAATTTTTATTTTGATCTTCATTTTATATATTTCTTAATATTATTAATATTAGCAATGTTTGCAACTTGCAACAATTTCGATTTTGCATTTGCAACAATAATGTTTTATTTTTATAATTATTTAGATTCGATTCAATTAATTATTATAAAATTAATTTTTTAAAAAATAATTAAAAAAATTTTTTTGACCATTAAATATATTTTTTCTAAATTCTAGTTTTATTCCATTTGAATATATGGTTGTTTTTTATTAAGCTCTATCAAGCAACCAAACCAACACAACCCGGAACACCACTGGCCTGCAATTCTAATTAAAAATAAATTAAAATTAATATTAATAAAATTAAAATTAATTTAAAAAATTTTAATTAAAGATGATGCTATACTGTGAAAAATTATTATTATTGCAAAAAAGTACAATGACGATTTTTTGGGTTTCAATAAAAACATTTAATTTATATAATTGTCAAATCTATTGTTATTATTTTTAATTACTTTAATTCTATTATTTTTCGAATTATATATTGTTAAAATAATTAAATTATATATATTGTACATATTAATAATTACGCCATGTAATTGTTGTCATACTTTATTTTTAATCACTTCTCCACAATCGAGTAATGAAAGTTCTTCTGAATCATAAATTAGATTGATTTAATTACTTTTAAAATATAATTATAAGCTCAAATTTTATTGATCCAAAAATACAAATGATTATGGTAAACATTAAGAATCAAGAATTTTATATTCATTATTTTTTTGCTTTGAAAAATTCTTATATTTTATCCTTTAAAAAATATCTTTATATTGTTCAATCTTATTGATTTTTATTTTTAGTTTTTCTAACAATCAATTTATTTTTTAATAACAATTAAATAATAAATAAATTCTTGTGTGGAAGAGTTTAAATTATTATTAAATATTTTTATTAATTATATAAATTTTAAATTTAATGAAAAATATATTTTTTATAATCTATGGCTGTGCTTAAAGTATATTCATTTACTTAGTATATTACGTAAATACTTCTTTTTTATTATTGAAATATTATATTTTATTTAATATTATTTTTTAATATAAATGAAAATTTATTATGGTATTTACATTTTTTCTAAAATGATTCCATTGGTGCTGAAAATCTGTGAACATTTGACAAACTTGAAAAAATTACAAACTTAAGGATTTTTTACTTTAGGATTTTTGTCCGAAAATTTAAACTTGTTGAGAAAAACAAATTTAACTTTTCTTTTAAAATGGTTAACTTTTCTTTTAAAATGGTCGCCATTTTTAAGCATGGAAAATACATTTTTAAGCATATAAAAATTAAGATAATTTAAATAAATTAAATGTTTAATTTTTTAATTAAAATTATTATATAATGATAAATGAATTTTATTAATATCTTTACAGAAAAAAATAAACAACAAAATTGTTTCGTGAATTATTAGCATTAACTTTAAATTAAATCTTTATAATTAATCTCTATAAGTTCGTTAAAATTCAAGTTCAATATTTTTATTTTTTTAATATTGGGATGATATAGATAATGTTTATTTTTGATTTATACCATAAAAAAAGAATAATATATTTACTATTCGTTATACTAATTAGTTATAACTTTATTTCACCCATTCTAATATTATTTTTAATATATCACAATTATTTTTTGGTTTTCTGGTTGATAGTAATTGAAAAACTGTTACACTTTATATTTTAAAAAATAATTGATATTTAACGATACGAAACATAATTTGCACTAATTGTTATTGCAGTAACCACTGAATTTAAAATTTTATAATTTTAATAAAAAAATTTACTTAAATACTATTTTAAAAAATAATATAGTATTAATAAATAATTATAAAATTTTCATTTTAAATTGTGAATTGGTAACAAATTACTTTAGTCTTTTTAATTAATTTGTTTTTGTACAAAGAGGTACGAATCATAAACTAGTCGAACTTTGTTTAAAATTAAATAGTTTATCTTTTCATGATTCTATCTGGCGTATTTGCTAGTAAAGAAAAATTTCTTTTTTCAATGAATTTAGTTAATATAAAAGCTCGAGGTAACACGTTTTTTAAATAGCTCTTCTTTAAATTCTGTTTATTTTTTATTGTTTAGCATTTTATTTGGATGTGAAAGTTGCAATAGCTCTTGCCTGGCAGTAGGCATCATTCACTAAACTCGTTATTATGATTATTTTTAAAATCTACATACTGATGTAAGTATTTATGTGCCCAAGTTACAAAGCATGCTATACTTTTTTATATATTTAATTTTATCTTATTAAAATTGATTTTTTAAAACTAATTATAGACTCCACAAATTTATTGTTGTTTTAGCAATCGATAACCAGGTTAATATTTTTAATTTTAAAAGAATTACAATTTTTTATTTTATCTTTTTAAATTTGATTTTTTAAAACTAATTATAGATTCCTACAAATTTATTGTTGTTTTAGCAATCGATAACCATAGTAAGATTTTTTATTTTAAAAGAATTACATTTTTCATTCTGAAATATTCGTGAAACTAAAAAAATATGATCTCATCTTTTGATTTTCCGTTTATTACCACTAACAGAAAAACTTTCGAAATTTTTTATATTTATTCAAATTTATAAATAGAATTTAATTTAGAAAATTTTTTAAAAAAAAATTTTAAATTTTTTTTCATATTTTTATCTAATTTTTTCAAGTAAATAAATTAAAAAAAAATAATTTAATAAGAAGAAATATCAGCGTAAAATTTTATTAACTTGGGTTGAGACATACGTAATTTTCAAAAATATTAAGTATATTCCATCGTCGTGGTGGTGACAACTTGCTCCCAGTATGCTGTCAACAAGGCCGGCGAGGAACCCTTCTGGGCGCGGGCAGATCGCGCGTTGGTCGCCCTGTCCAGAGCCAGACACGGCTATGTGGTCATCGGGAACTTGCTGCTGCTGAACCAGGCGTCTTCCTGGAAAAAATTTCTGCAGCAGGCCATGCAAGAAACGGTGGTCGTGACGCCTGATTACCTGGACATCATCCGACAGCAGGGGTGCAGATACGACGCTGAATGGAAGCTTCTGGATAAGAACGGACGTCCGGCCAAGGATGAGCTGTTCTACTTCGGATCTGTCGCTGGGCATGCAGATCGCATGTCGGCGTCGGTTGACTACCGTGTGGAGGGCCGAGGGGGTAAACCTGCTCTGGGAGGGGGATCTCTTCTCTATTCGTCCCTGGTGGCGAATATCATCCTCTGAGTTCGAGGATCGGGGACGATCCTGAGGGAAGGGGGAGTTGTAAGGGATCCTCTAGTGGCACATCCCAAATTCTCTTCCATCTAACCTAACCGCCAAGCCTTTCCGTCCCCATGATCTTTGATCACATGTTCCCCATTTCAATTGCTCCGCCCCTTTTGTTCATCTGTAATGCTTTTTCCCCACTTGGGGTCAGTCGATGATCTTGGATGCTGTTATGGAGGACTAATGTTGGAGAGAGCTGGATTGGAGAATAAAGTCCTTTTTCATCAATGTGTCCAAGTGTTTTGGGGAAGGAAGGGAACCAACCCCACTGGACATCAACATCCTAAAACCCAGGGCCCGGGTTCATGTCCTTGAGGTTCCGGAGTCTCGCCATTGCTCATCTGGGTGGCACAGCACGTACCACTTACTATTGTACGTTTACCTAACAACTTTCCGCTTTGAGTGAAAAAGGGCTGATTGCTGGCCAAATGCACGCCACATCCCAAAACACTTCCTGACCCATATCCGAGCCCTTGGCCACAATATTTGCCACCCATCATAAATTTGCTCGTGTCTTAGTAAATTTTCATAAAAATGATTTTATAATAAAATAAAATGATTAATTATCAAAATTTTGGTGCTAAGACATTAAAAACCGATAATCAAAATTTGAAAAAAAATTTAAGAGCAATTTTTAGTGCAAAATTTGCATTTTTGCAAAATATTCTTCATAAATTTTTAATAAATCGACTAATTATTCTGAATAATTAATTTTCTTTAGGAAAAAAATTTCCGATTTCTAGTATATTTGGCTAAAATTTTAATAATTTTTATGGCTAATTTTTGTCCATAGTTTCTAATTTTTTAATCCATATAATTTTTAGTCCCATTAATAATGATCTATTTTTTGTTTGGCTGAATAAAAATATTAGAAATTAATTAATTATAATATTATTATTTTTATTGAATTTTTAAGACTTTAAAGATTATATATCTAACTTTTTTTCCATTTAGAAATGCCTATTTTGGCCGATTTTTAAGAAATGACATAGCACCAAGGTGATAATATAGTAGGAATAGGAAGCAAAAATAAACATTAAAATCTAACAAAAAATAGCGTTTCAAAAATCAATTCACCAATCTATAAAAAATTCCTATCCTATACATCTATACAGTTTGGATTCTTTTTTCCTTTATTTTAGTTGTCAGTTGTCTACATATTTAAAAAAATAAACCGTCCTCTGGGTGTAATGAAAGCTAACATATAAATTTATAATTTTCGGACAAATTTTCCTTTAATTTTGGTGAATTGTGTAAAATAAATACATAGTAAATAACTAAGTAATATCTAATTTATAAGTTAATAGCCTTTAAAATTTAGTAAGTCGCTTAAAATCATTATTTTTCTGTCAATTAATCACTCTGGACGCATCCAGCTTTGCCATACGTCGAGACTCTTTTGCCGTAATAATTAACGTGATCCGCATAACTGTAAATTATTTAAATTAGAATATTTAAATGGTAAATTTTGATGCTATAAATAATAAATCGGCATCTTTTTTGAAAAGAAAATATTGTTGTCATAATTAGTACGAGTTTGCAAATTGATTCATTTCAACAGTATTTTTTGGGGAAATTTAATCACTAAAACGCGATTACAAAAAGTATGTAGACGCGAATCCCATCAAATTCATACTGCCTTCGCCACCTTTTTTTGAGGTTGATGCTGAAGTTCTGCTTTTTTTGTCTTCATCAATCGCTTTGCCAAAAAAGCTCTTTAAGGTGTCCAAAGCATACTGTGTAATTTCTTTTTGCCCTGAATTGAAAATCAAATCAGTTCTTATTGATCAGCAAATATTCATTTTTTAATGGTAGTAAAATTCAAATTTGAATTTGAGAATTATGAAAATATCTGATCGAAAACATTTGTAAATCTAAAATACCTACCATACTTATATGCATTGGAAATGATATTATTGTACTTAATAGCATAGTATGATCTAATGCAAGTATAGAGAATCATCATTAAGTTAAGAAATTTGGCCAAAAAGTACTTAGGTAATTTCAATCTGGTGGTTCCTTCGATGTTAAAGTTAAACCCATGGAATTTTTCTTGACTAATTTGAGAAAACGAAAAGTGGAAGATGATCATTAAAAATTAATTAATTGTCAGGATGTCAAAAAAGCAGTGATGCGTCATTCATCGAAACAAGCCACGCATATTTTATGAAATTTTCTGTTTTTAAAAATAAAAATTTTATTAAATTTTTATGTAATAATTGGATTTCATTGTTTGCGTCGCTAAATGTTTTGATTATTTGATACCCATGATGTCCTGCACAAGAGTGCCATGCTTATCCATGATGCCACATCGCTTGGTGTCACTGTCTTCTCTCGAACAAAGTTTGCTGGGTGTATCTGACATCTCACCCTCGTAAAACACCTGTGATTGAAGAATGAAACGGACAACAGTAATATATATGTTCTTCGAAAAAAAAANAAAAAAAAATTTATTTTTTATTTATTGATAGCTTAATCCCTAATCCAACTTTGAAAAATCTGATTCCAATTCTATCCAATATATTCGGATTGTCAAACGAATTTCTGAAAATAATTTATTAAAAAGAGAAAAATAATTGCGCAAAATATACATTATTATTTAGGTATATACAGTATCAAAAACGAAGTTTATATATTAATTGTATTCATCAAACCTCCGCTCCGGCATGATGGAAGTTGGCATCTCCCCTCGATGTGAATGGTATTCGGACAACACCATCTCGGCCATGTACGACGCGGAAAATGGAAGTCATCTACAGATTAGCATATCTATTTAATTATGTTAAATTAATTCGACAATTCCACTCAATGGTTACTTGAGTTTTGTAATTTTTTTATTAGATAGGTATGTTGCAGCCAATTCTGCTTTCGGTGAGCCAAAAATTGCCAAACATGACTCAACAACTTAAGATCTAAAACATTAGCTTGGGGGTTCTACAACACATTCTGAAAGTTTAAACACTTTGTTCATCTGAACATAGTCAAAACAACATCCAAACGTCATAGATCAATAAAAATGTTTGGACGATGTTTTGACCATGTCCGGATGAGCAGAATTTTTTGAACCTTTCAGAACTTATTTTCGACCCTTTTTGCCAAATACCTTATTTTTCGATATTTTCGAAAATCTTTTTGTACGAATTTAGTAAATCTAAAAATATCAGAAGAAAGAGCAAAATTCTGCACAATTTCGATTTTTATACTTTTGACCTATCAAGCTTTACAAAAAAAAAAAGTTTTTGGAGAACGCTTTGGGTTTTGGCAATTTTTTTCTAACGACCCACCATGATTATTTCCTTCTCTCTACTTCTACATGTCTATATTAATTTCAATAAGTCTAAATGGACAGAATAACTGCTTATAAATATACCTAAGTAATCGATCCACATATTATTTTTATCATTTTCACATAAGAAAATTGAGATTTTAATCAAAAATACAGAAAAACCCCGTTAAAATTATTCGTATTTAGAATAAATCTTAAATAGAATAATAATACGGCCATACTTTGGATTCGAGTGTCGAAGCAAACGCATGGTCACCGGTTCGCGGCTGTCCAAATGTGGCCAACACCATCTTTCTATGAGAGTGATCCTCTGTTGAGTGTGCAATAGCGAAGGCGGCGATGGCGGCCAATGCTCCGCCCAGGGAATGGCCGGTAAACTAAAGGCAAACATCGTTTCTAGATGACAGAAATCAAATTTTCACTGAATATCGAAAATTCGAATATTTTCGAAAAAAGCATTGGCTAAGACATTTTTTCATTGAAGCCAATGCGGATCCATTGTAGCCTAGAGTTCGTGGCCCCTTTTTAACATCATTAATGGTCCTATTTTATCATCATCCCGAGTAGAGCGAAAGGGGTGTGAATTACATATTTCGCATGCCCCTGAGCCGTTCACTGAGTGCTGTATAGTGTGCTGCATTCCATGGCACCACAGCATTCCCCGCTCAGTGGATGAGGATATGAACCCACTGGAGGACTCGGGTTAAGTGTGCACTCGTAGCTCAGTTGGAAGAGCATCCCACGGTATGGGTAAGGGCGTGGGTTCGAGTCCCACCGGGTGCCTACATTTTTCCTGCCTATGGCTTAAAGAGTCCTCGTTGTACTCCCGATGAACATTTCCAAATATACCCCCATATTTTTCGGACTTATGGATGGATTTTGGCAAGAGTTTTTTTTTAAAAAAATCAACTTTTGCAAATGAAAAATCATCTAGATAACTTTTCTGAGATAATTTTTGTCGCTGAATCCGATTCTGAGTCTTAACCTAATGCGTCAAGTGACTTGTGAGATCAAAATATGCATAGCCGGGAAGCCGCATTTAGACCCTTCAATCATTAAAAAAAAATTTTTGACGTAAGTGTTAAACATCAAAACAGACGTCAGAATCGGCTTCAGCGTAAAAAATTACCCTAGGCAAGATGATTTATTTTTGAAAAAATTCCTCTACATAAAATCCATAAATACCGTATTTTCATTAATGGGAGCTTTCGTTGTTATTAGTGGAGGGATGGGTTATTCTAACATGTTAAGTTCTCATATGGTAACCGATCACTCACCCAAACTTGATAATCTGGGCTCCATCTGAAAATTTCTTCCTTCAGGACTGGTATGTATTTTGTAAGCAATTCGTTGTGGAATTCTCCAAAAATTTTGACCACCTTTAAAAAATAAATCAATGATAAAACAAAAATGCATTTTCAATGAATTATTGCTTAACAAGATTATTATACATCTGATCTCGCAGATGTACTTATTTCTAGCATTGCAATTATGTTGTGCGTATATTTGGAAAATTTTATACAAAAAAACCGATTTTGTGATCTAAAAGATTTTTTTAAAGATTTTCTCCGTCGGTCTGTATCGGTTCCGCCGGAAGCTTTCCTAAACGTAAATTTTCTGAAAAGCACTTTTGTTGTCGATTGTGATTGATCTCAGTACGACTAGCTTGTTGGCGGAAAACTGTTGGAAAAATTCCGTTGATAAGAAATATCATTAGCTTGTTAAAAAATCAAGTTTTTATTTAGTAATGATGAAAATTTAGCATTTTTAAAAGGTGTGCATTACATAAATATCAATAAGACAGGGAAATGAGCTAATAAGTGTAAGTGTTAGATTGAATTAAAAATTTCCAATTTGATCAGAATTCGGAAGTGAAAAATCATTGGAATTTTCCGGAAAATAGAACTTAGATCTGCAGTATTATCTAATTATGATTTTTCTGTTTTCCTTTAACTTTTTAAAGGGGATTGATGTAAATATGACATCATAAAATAGGAAATGGCGATTTATCGGGCAGCTTAGTGCATTCATATCAAATGAAAAAAGACAAAAAGATAAAAATTCAACTAAAAATAATAAACTACAGTTTTGCATTTTTGTATCCACCCAAATTTTGGCAAATTGATCACCGTTTGCTACCAGTTTAAATTGATCTTTTTAATTACTAGAGAAAATCAAATACTATATTTCCTGTATTTCCCCCTTCAGAGGGGATCTATTACAGGGAGGGAACTTAAAGCATGGGATGGAAAACGGTAATAATAAAATAATAATAATAATAATTTGAATTTATTTCTAATAAATGAAATTTTTGCGAGAATTTGAAAACAGGCCAACCATTTCATTGTATGGGTGATAGCCAATTTTGAGATTGACCATTGTCCTACCATCGATAAGTTCATCGATCAATTGCTGGAAATTTGTTGTGCCACTGTGGGGAAAAATAAAAATAAAAAGGTTGCATGTGAAATAGTGATGTATGCGCATAAAATAGGCCAATGTTAAAATCAACCAATATGGAAAAATTAGCTTATTAGAACGTCCCAAAAAATCTTTCATTTTGTCGTTTAAAATCATTTATAGGTAAATTTGGTGTCATACGGAAACTTGAAATCTCTAGAATTTAATTAAATATTTAACATTTACAGGTTTCAAGCTTTTGACTTAAAAAAGAAATCAGTAAATTATCGATTTAGGTTGTAAGAAAAAATTTTATAAAAATTTTAAAAGCAGAATTAAAAATTTAAAAAAAAACAAACTGACCGGAATGATACAATGATAGCCTTTTCACGATGAGACAATGCCACGAAACAGCTGAGTTGGTAGCCATTATAGTCAGTGTTATACTGGCCAATTAACTGTAAAATGATCGCAACTAACGAAATTAAAAAAACCATTCTGAAAATCGGCACCATATCGATATTGTTAATGAAAAGCGAAATTTTTTGAAAAATATATCCGAATCAATTTCTTATCCTACCAATTTTTGAAAAATAAGACTCATCGATATGCACAGCAGGAATGGATACCGTAGCGCCTAGCGACAAATACCGGATTTTTGAAGTTACTGCATAAATTTCTCCGAGCAAACCTCATTATAATCAAATTTGTCAAAAAAATCGAGCAAAAAAAGATAAATTTCCTCAAAAATAGGTCTAGTGTGAGTTCTCAAAAGTTTCGCTGGAAGCCCCTATCGCGGCCGCCGACTCCCCATGTTGTTGAAAATGATCCTGTGAAATTTTTTTAAAGGAAATTGATGAAGAGAGTGCAAAAACATATTTCTGTGCCAGTAGCAAATTTAATTTTTTAGACAGGAAGAGTTTTTTAAATAAAATTTTGAGAATAACGTCTACCATAAAATATAGCCTCTTGGCCCCTACCAAATTTTTTACCGTACTGCGCGTTTTTGCTTTTACCGCCCTTCACATACCACCTACCGCTTTTTTAAATTTAATTTTCAGCATCCCTGATGCGCAGACATATAACATTTTTTAAAATTATTAGATTATTACAAACCCTAACACTGCCAAATGTATTTTTAAGGCAACTCTCTATCGCAGCCTCGTCCCCATACGCCGCTGCAGCCATCGGGAAAATTTTATTGCGGAGGAATGAATCCCTATCTTTGTCATCCATAACACCTTAAAAAGGGAATGTGGAAATGGAATGGGAAGCTTCGAATCATAATTATAAAACTTCCATGGAGTTTGAGTTGTTCTTAAAAAATTCGAATAAATTGGTATTGTTTATTATCTATTAATAATCTAGCTTTTTCTCTCTAAAACCCCTCTGTAAAATAAGACTTCCACCTCCCCATCTGAGAGACTAAAAAAATAAACTATGTTTAATTTTAGAGAGAATACGATATCACATAAACCGTTGTTCTCTGTAATCGTTGGAACAGCGCCCGGAGACTTCGTGAAAGACAATTATAGGGAAAACTTTTTTTAAAACTTCGTTAGACCAAAAGTATAAAAGGCAAACTTGTGCAAAATTCTATACTCTTGCTTTTGATCTTTTTATTTATTCAAACAAAATTGCTCCGTAATCTTTGGGGTTATTATTATTTTTTTATTATTCTTTTTAAAGTTGTTGGAATCACTTTGGAAATCGCTAAGAGCGATTTCAACACCTTCCCTAGACACATCCAATCACTGCCTCTCTCTTCTCTCTCTCCCCCTATTTTTTTATTTATGTTTTTTGCTTATTTTATTGTAAAAAGTGCAAAAATGGAATTTTACATCATTTTTGGACGATAGAATCTGAACCTGCTATGTACCTCCGCGGATCGCCGATCCGAGGATCAAAAAATCCGCGGATCACAATCCATATGCACAAAGATCCACGATCCGCGGATTCTATTCCCTTTGCATTTCCTCTTGCATACACACACTATTTCCTTGTTATCTATCATGTGCGATCCGCGGATCATGATCCGATGATCCACGGATCCGATCCAAAGAGCAATAGATTAATCCGCGGATCCTAGTAAAATATTTATTTAATTAAATAAATTATTAAAAATTGAAACAAAAAGAGAATTAATTTTTAATTTATAATTATTCGCTATTTTAAATCAAAATAAAAAATAAAAAATTATTTTTTATGAAATGTCACTCATATATAAAACAAAAAATATTACACAAAGCTTTTTAAGAATGTAGTTTAATAAGAGCTAATAAATTAATAAATGAATGCAATTAGTAAATAATAATTTTTCAAAATAGAATTTAATACATTTTAGCCCAATACAATAAAAATTTGAAAAAAAATTCCTATTGACTTTTCTTGAAGATATAAATGATGAAAAATATTTTTTACGTCAAAATATATTTATTTATGTTTTTTGGAATTTTTTAAAATTTTAATTTGAATTAATTTGCTGTGTTCGCCGGCCGGATCCAAGGATTAATCCACCTCCGGAGGTGGATAGGGATCCTGATCCGCGGATCGCCCTTTTTGCTCGGATCATGATCCGCGGATCATGATCAGGATCTTTGTGCATACTACTACCTGGTTTTTATTCGTGATTTTTGTAGACTAAATTTAAACAAAATTTCAGTTTTTGATAAAAAAATTTATACTAAAAAAGATAATGTTATTTCCGCGTCTCTATCGTGTAAATTGGCTAAAACAGCTATCGTATTCCTTCTAAAATAAGATGCATTAAAAATCTAAAATAAGATGCATTATAAAATAAGGTAACCCTCTAAATATAAGGTACATGTTAAGTAGATATCGAAAAATAAGGAACCCCTCCAAAATAAGGTATCCTCTCGAAAAAAACAGATCATAAATCTACTTGTATTTTGTTTGTTTTTTTAAATTTTGATTAACGAATGAGCAATATACTCAAATAAAAATCCATTTTATTGATATTGGCCAATAAATATTGAATAAAAATGATCAAAAAAGCAAAAATCTCCAATTGGGAATGAGCTTTACATCGAAGTAGAAATTGGATTATCCCCTTTTGAATATTTTAAAATTTTCGAAGGATTTTATTAAAGCATTTTCATAACTTTTAATCATGTATGAATCGCTAAATTCTCTAGCAAATAAATGCATAGTATTTATACTTGGATATCAACATTAAATGAATTTAATAATTTTTATTTTAAATTAACCTTTAAAAAATATAAGGTACCCCTCTAAAATAAGGTACGGCTCAAAGGGTGGTAAAGTAAAATAGAAATATTTTAGAGCAAGTGTCGGATAGTTCTGATTTGTCAAAAAATTCTGATTTTGAGGATCCAAATCTGACAAAATTAAAATGTTCTGATTTTCGACCTCAGTTCTTATTTGATCGATTTTTGGGATTTTGGAATATTTTGTTTAAAGTTCCCAATTTTCTAAAGTAAATCAGGTCTAAATTTTAAAACTTTTCTCCGGTGGCCCCTGTCGGGACCGCCGGCTCCCTACACAATGAATTTTCTCCAAATATGTCTTAAAAAAGTAACCAATTTTCTAAAATAAATCAGGTCTAAATTTTAAAAATTTTCTCCGGCGGCCACTCTCGGAGTCGCCGGCTCCCTTACACAATGAATTTTCTCCAAATATGTCTTAAAAAAGTAACCAATTTTCTAAAATAAATCAGGTCTAAATTTTAAAAATTTTCTCCGGCGGCCACTCTCGGAGTCGCCGGCTCCCTTACACAATGAATTTTCTCCAAATATGTCTTAAAAAAGTAACCAATTTTCTAAAATAAATCAGGTCTAAATTTTAAAAATTTTCTCCGGCGGCCACTCTCGGAGTCGCCGGCTCCCTTACACAATGAATTTTCTCCAAA
>LDKF01001803.1:0-35627 GCA_001026735.1 Rotylenchulus reniformis
TTTTTGTTTAAGTGATCTTATTTTCCATGAATGAATCATAACTTCTGGGTCGGGGAGGGAGGGGGGTGAATCATAATTTTTAGCCAATAGGTTTTGGCCCATCTCTGCGTACCCGATTTTGTCTAATTACCTCTCCCCACACTCTCTCCCCAATCTGTTTCTGGGGAGGGTTTTAGGGGGAGGGGTAATCGATAAAAAATGTGTCCCCGATCGGCCCAATAGGTTTGGGCCAAAATCAATCAATAAAATATGTGTTCATATAATGTAGTTTAATTTAATGAAGTAAATCATTTTAATTTCTCGAGTACTGGTGCTTTTGTTGTCTTCTATCAATCTGACAATAATAATTGTTGAATTTTTATTCTTCTACCGTTTTTTAGTATTATTTATAGGATTTTTTATATTAATTTAAAGCTGCTAACTAAATATTTGATATTTAAATCAATTATTAAATTTTAAATGAGTTTTTTCTTGATTTTTGTAAAATCGTTATAATTGTTTATTTATATAATCCATTAAACATTATTCTATGTTTATAGTTATATTGATTCTAAAGTTTAAAAGTTTGAAATCTGGCATGGCTTTTTTTTAATATGATAGACCGAGGCGTGCATTGGGAATGTTGTCCTATTCCAGAATAGAACTTAGGCTTAAACCTAAATTCTTCAAATCTTTATTTTTCATTATAAAATATTTAAATTATTTTTATATTTTTATTTTTTTAATCTCTATATTAATGTACTTTTTAAACACAGTATATTTATGTTCATGGTATTGGAAGTCATTTCAATGTCTTTTTTTTATAATTTTATTGTCACCTTTTTAACTATTTTGGCTAATTGATAAATCATTGTAAATACTAAATTTAATCTTCAACTTATTTATTTATTTTTGATAATTTAATATCATATTAATTAAAAATTTTATTTAGAAATGATAGGAAAGATTAATATTAAATAATTATAGTTGATAAAATATATATTTTTATTTTTTTTGTTTATGTCTTTAATTAAAAGCATTTTATATCATTAATCAAATTAAATTTTATTTATGCCGTACTGGTATTATTAGCCTTAATATATGTGGAAATATAAATAGATAATTTTCAATTTTTTTAAAAAAAATGAATAAAATTTTGATCACTTAATTTTACTCGTACTAGAAAATAAAAGCCGATTCGAAACGGGGAAGGAAAAGCCGATTATTTTTTTCAAAATAAATTTTATTCAAAATTTAACTTTATTGGCTATTTTTCAAAATTTTTATTTTATAAGTATATGGTTTTTTAAGAATTTTTACAAAATTTAATTTTTATTTTATAATCATAATTTTAAAAATTTATTAGATATAAATTTAAAAAAATTTTAATTTATCAAAATCAATTAATTTTCATTAATCAAATTAATTAAAAAATTAATCAAATTAAAAATTCGTTCAAATAAAATAAAACATTATATGGTTAATAAAAATGGATGAAACTATTTAATTTATTATATATATATTTTTTTTTATTTAAAGCAGTGATTGAAGCGATGAGATGGGCCCGATTGTCCATTATGGTTATGGCGTTGTTGTTAGAAGAAACGGGTACGTGCTGACGCAGCTCTTCCGCGGTACTCTCTTCGACCGCGCCCTCCACGACCTTCCCGGGTGGTTCTGCACCGATGCTGTGTGGTTTCATTCTGTGGGGGGTTCTTTACTAAGACATCATTGTCTTCTCCCCCATGTTTCACCTCCTTGGGTTGTCGATGTTCATTACCTTCCTGTTCTGGTCCTCGAACTGAGGCGTTCTCATTCTCGTCCAGAGAGATGTGTTCCATGCTCTGTCGCAGCTCATTTATGTCATCAAGGGCGTCTGCCAAGTGCATGATGGTTTCGGCAATCTCTCCCAACTTTGGGGTGATTTCTCCCTTCAGGACCGATTCGTAAATCTTTCCCAATTTTATTTTTTATCTAAAGTTTTTGGTTTGATTTATAATCTAATTCTTAAAATTTATTAACAAATTTTATTTTTTTAAATGCTTTTGTTCCAAAGTATTGTCGGATTTTGATAGAGCATTTTTATTATTGTATTAATTTTTTAATTTATTTATTTTTAGTTTATTTGGTATTAATAACTTTATTTTTTACTTAACTATATTTTATAAATATAATTTGTATTCAGTTGCTTGTTTTTATTAGCCTATAAATTTTTAGTTTGAATTTAAAATATCTTTTGTTAATTTATCGGTTATAAGGATAAAGGAACTTTTATTAAATATAAAAATGATGCTTGAAAATTATTTTATTTGGAATTTTTTTAAATTTTTAAATTCCGATTGAAAATCATTTTATACTGAATTTTAAAAATTATTTGTGATCCTTGTTTTTATAATTCAAGAACAAATTGTTGGACTCGACATTATACCTACTTTTGAATTAATCGCGGTGCGAAATTTGCGGACGGAAATTTGCGGACGAAAACCTGCAAACCTGCCATAAATTTTTTTGGAACCATTTTAAAATAAAACTTTAAAATGCAAAAATATGTAGAAATTATCTTAAATTTTTAGCCCTTTTGATTTTACGAATTTTCTTGAAAATATTTGAAATTTCCTTTAAAACAGGATTTTTTGAAAATTTTGGCTAGTTTAAAATTTTTCTTTGAATTCGAAAAAACCATTCAAGTTAAAAAATCAGGCATAATTTTCTGCTTTTATTAGCATTTTGAAATTTTAGTCTAACAATGTTTTTAAAATTTTGTAGTTAACTTTTAAGGTTTCGTCCGCAATTTTCCGTCCGCAAATTTCCGCGTGCCGAATTAATCCAGTTGATTATGATTATGCTTACCATTCTTCAGATGAGAATTGGTAAGGAAATGGAGATACAATGTATAAAAAGTATTCATTCAAAAATGCTCAATCTCGTGGTGTTTCATGAAGTGTACAACCCATTCAAAGCATTTCGAAAGCACTAACAATCAATCAACCAGGTAGCATCTACATATTATTATTTTTTATTTTTCTAATATCATTATAATCTTATCAACGATATTTATAAAAATTAATATTCAATTATAAAAATAGAAAAGAATTTATAATTATGAAATATTATTATTGATTGTCATTAATTGTGTTTATTCTTTTAATAATATTATGATAAATTAATTCAATCATATAGTAATGATATAAATATCTATTTTTTCCAAAAACAAATTTCATTTCTGAATAAAATAAGCTTCAAATTAGACTTATATTCCAACTTCTCCTTTAGACTTAACATTTTTATTAATAAATATTATTTTTTTTTAAATATTCCAATTTTTTATAAGGCTTATTCAACTCCTTATTCCAGTTCCAGCTTCAAATTGTTCTTAATTTATAATTAAATCATCAATTTTCTATAGAAGTATTCTTCAATAATTTATTAATTGATTTTTATCTGTTTTTTTCTATTACACCAAGTTGAAAAGTGAGAGTAATGATTTCTTTTTTATAAAATCTTCTCTGTTAGAATATTTCATTATTATTTTTTAAATACTTTTATTATTTTAAAAAATTAGTGTATTATAATTTAATATTTTATCGATTTGTTTTTGCGAGTTTTGTTGGTTCAAGTTTAATTATCACACTTCTCATGAAAATATAACCAACGCCATAGTATTTTCATCTGTCGCAAAAATAAAGCTGGATATAAAAAAGTGAACGATTTTGGTATGACACCACGATAAGGATTTGATTTACCTAATTTTAATGGATAATAATTTAAATTTAAAGGTGGAAATTATGTGAGTTATAGTTGAGAAATATTTTTAGAATTACTGAAAATAAATAAATTACAAAAAATTTCACGGTTTTTTATATAATTGTTAACAATAAGTCCTTATTTAAATATTTGATTTAGTTTTAAGTTCGTTTCACGAAAGTTAATAATTATCTTCCAACATAATTGAATCAAAAAGAAAAATAAAAAAATTAGTTAAAAAAATTCAGTGTATAAATTTTTAAATTTAATCTGATTATGAAAATGTATTATGATTTTACAGTCGGGTTCATTTGAACAATATCTTCAATATATTATAGGAGTTTCTTATATAGTAAATTATAAAATTAAAAATAAATTATCATATTTTAAGTTTTCTTAATGGAATGTTATTATTGAGGAAAGAATTTAAAATTTAAACTCTTATTCTTTAAACATTAAAAATATATAATTTGTTTTCTTTTATTAATTAATTTTATTTGATTATTTTAAATTAGTTTATTGATCTTCGGCGATTGACTATTATAAATTGATAAATTAGATTTATAAATTGATATATTTTACATATACTGTAAAATAATTTTATTAGATTAAATTAGTATGATAATATAAGATATATCTTATGACTTTAATTAAATTTGAAATAACTTCCATTAAAAATCCTTCTATTATGATCTTTGGTAAAGCAAGCTTTTTAACAATTTTATTTCTTTAATTAGAATGAATTATATTTTAATTTTAATTGTTCCTTAATTTATAATAAATTGATATATAATGATATATAAATTTCATATATTAGAATTATTAAAATAAAAAAAGATCGTACAAATTTTAACGAGTAAAATTTTTGTGTTTTGTAATTTATTTGGTTCTAAAACCACTGCTCATGAAAAACAATCAGATGGTTGACGATGCAATCAAAAAGTTAACGAAATCCAAAATGGGTGCTGAAACAAAAAGATGAAAACTAGACCCGATCAAAATCAAACGTAAAGCAAACAAACTGGAAAGAAAGAAAAAATCTAAAAAAAATAATAATTTTTAACCATATATTTCATATTATAAATTAATTTTTAATAATTAATTAATTTCAATCAAAATAATTAATTGTTATTTTCTCACTTTTATTTTTAAATTGAAAATTTAGTTCCAAGATTGGATTATTTATAATACTGGATTATATATTTTGTATAGTTAAGTGAAAAGCTTGCATCGAATTGGCAATTTTTGAATGAATATATGTAAAGTAGGAGATGAAGATGAAGAAAAACTCTTCATATTAATCTGCAAAGTAGGAGAAAAAATCGAATAAGTATTAAATTTTATTTTTATATTATTATTAATTTCCTAATAATAATAAAGCCTAATTAAATAAAATTAATAATAAATTATAAATAATTAAAATAAATTATAATAATAAATTATACTAATTAAATAATAAATTATTATGTGAAATTTTTTAATTTAATGCATTATCTTAAAATAGTAATTTTTGTTTATTTAAATATTCCAAGCTTATTATAATTTTAACACGTCAATAATTTTCTAATTTAATTTATAATAATTTCATTTATTTTTTATTTATTTCCATTTTTACAATGATGAGCGTTCACTGGACTCAAATCAAGTCCAAATCAAATCAAGATTAATACACTAATATCAATTTTTAGGAATTAATTCCCTTAGTCTTATTTATCAATTCTTTCCTGAAATATCATTGTAATAGAATAATTTTTTATTATAAATTACCACTAATCAATTTGTTTTCATAGCATATGTGATAAGAGGGATACAGTTATCATTTGTTCTATTAATGCGATGAAATAATATTTTTTCATTTAAAATTTTATTATTAAAAATCATGTCCATTTATTCTGTTTGATAAAATATATTGAATAATTAAATTTTGAATTTTTCTTTTAAATTCATTAATTAATTTTTACATTTGCTTTTTTTGGTTCATCTGATAATTATTGATTTTTTCAATCAAAAAAGCTTAGGCAAGTCCTGGTTATTTGATCACATTTTAATAATCTAGGTCCATTAACTCAAAAAATTTAAAAAATTTAATAAAATTTATTGGTAAAGCTTATAAAAATTTACAACAAATCAATTTTTTGATAGGTATTATTATTATTTTTATTTTTATTCATTATTTTTATTTATTTATAATATTTTAATTATCTTGTTATTACTATGCAAAAAATTATAAATCAGTTCTAATTAATATCTAAAATAAGTATAATATCATTAAAAATTTTTAATTTTTTAATACATTTAATTAAATTAGGTCCAAATACTCTAAGCTAATTTTTAAATATTATTAATTTAAGGTATTCTAAAGTTTAAAAAGTTTTATTACTTAAGCAATATTTCATTTTATTAAGGTAATAACTTATTTAACCATGTTGAACACTTCTATACATTTATAGCATTTGTACATTTTCAGAAGGTAATTGATTCTTAAAAAATAGAAAAAAATTATTCATTTCTTTAATTAACCGTTAAAAAATATTGCTTTTTAAATAATTGTTTATAAAAATAAAAAATTATTTCATTGATTTTATATATTTAATTAAATATTTACTTATTTATTAGATTCATATCAGATTCTTCTAAGATTAAATTATATTTTATTTTAAATTAAATTTAATTATATTTTCAGCTGCAAATATTATTTTTCTATTATGCCTACTACATATATTATTTCAAAGGAATTACTTTACCCTATTTTCGAAATTAGACAGCTATTATAAATATTATATTTGAAAAAATATTAAATTATTGAATTTAAATTAATTTTTTATTAATAATAATGATGATTATCAGAACCCATTGTTAAAAATTAGCGAATATCTACATAGATTTACTCCTTTTATAATAAGATGTTGATTCGTAGCATAAATTTTGTCTTTTTTTATATTCATATTATTTATTTAATCTGATAATTATTAATTACAAAAAACAATTTGTAAATCATAATGATTTTTTACATAAGAATACAATTATTTTTTATAAACCAATTATAACCTTGGGTTTATCTTTGTTCTTTTTTTCAGAAAATCAATTAAAATATGATTTTATTTTTAAGGCAATTTTTATTTTTTTAATTTTTAATATGATTATCTATTATTTCTTTAATTAAATTTTTATATTATTTACAATCATGTTTTTAATCTGTATTGAGTCATTAGAATTTGAATAAAATCTTGCTGCAAATTCAAGCAACAATACTATTTTCACCTTTTTAAATGAATCTTTAATTGTTTTGATAAAAATAATATTTTGTCAGATAGAAAGAAGACTAAAATATATTAGTAAATAAAATTATTAAATATTTAATATTTATTATAATTCATAATTAATAGAATTATAATTAAAAAAAATATTTAGAATGTAAAAAAATATGTTTATTAGTTTATTATTTCTTTATTGGTTTTTAATGGTGTGAGATAGCCACTTCGGCTCACTCGGTTTCCGATGACATATGAATGACAGGAAATTTTCACTAGTTTTAATTTTTAAAATTAACTTTTTCATTAAACTGTGAAGCTAAGTAATTAATAGTTTTTTTATTTTTTTCCGTATATTTTATTTTCGATTGGGAAATATAATAAATAAAGTATTCCATATTTGTTTTTTATTGAAAAATTATTTTATTCATATATCATATTTTTCCTTTGATTGGGAATAATAGTAATTCCGTCGTTATATATGTATATGTATAATAATGAATTCATTTATTCAATATTTTTTTAAATAATTCATTTGGTGATTTGATAAGAGAAAAAAATTGGTTATTTATAAATTATAATACATATGTGATAGGTAAAAATAAATAAATTTTATTTTTATCTCAAAGATTAAATAATATATGGTGTTATTAATGGTGGTCATAATCTAACAAATCAAAATGGATATCTATATAAACTAATTCACAGGTTGTTTAAGCTGTCGTAATGATGAAATCTTTGCCGATACATAAAATAAAAAACTATTTATAATTTAATATTAACTATTTAAATCGTTAATAAATTTTTAGAACCTGAAATAACCTCTCTGCAAGGGGGTTCAAATACAGGGGAGGATATATTTTTCAACTTCAACGGTCGAGAGGGGCTTTATTTTCCGATCCTATTTTTGTAATTTTGAATAATAATTGATGATCATTGACCTTTCATCCATCACCATTCCATTAGGTCATCCAAAATATGGAAATCGACATTTTTCAAAAGCAGGGCGAGATGTTTCGTCGAGAAGGCAGAACAACTTTGTGTTATACCAATGTTAACCGCATTTTTTGTGAGCTTTAATACCAAAGTAGATGATCCCCATGACTTAGTAAATGTTCCCCCATTTGATCCCGACATATGTTTTGCACCACTATTTAAATCGCGTATTTAATCATATAAATTTCTCATTTCAATTAAATTTATCATTTAAGCATATCCCAAATTTTTTTAAATTAATATTTTAATTTAATTTTTGTAATATTAATATTTAAAAAAGAACATTTATTTTTATCAATTCTACTGTATAAATATGTTTTAAGAGATAATGAAATAAAATTTATCAGAGTGAAATATTTATTAGTATTAATCTAAAGAAAAGAAGAGATGGATTAAAGTATTAAAAAAATAATTAAAAATGGCATCAAATCTAAGAAGCCGAAAAAAATAAAAAAATAATATTATGGATAAATTGTATTGCTTATTTTACCTTAAATTATTTACGCTAACATATTTTCTTATTAACATATTTTCTTATTATAAAATTTTTAACAATTTTTAAGATTTTACAATTAAATTTCTAATAATATTTATTAAATATAAATAGAAATAATTAAAAGAAAATAAAAAATGCCAATTAATTAAGATATAACCAATATATATAGGGAAAATAAAAATTAATTTTAATTAATGTTGAATTAAATTCGTAATTATAATTATGATATAAAATTTTTTAAAATACTGCGTTAAAATATTTTAAATAAGTAACAAATTATTGTAAAGACTATTGTTAAATTATAAGACAAGAAATTTCTTATCAAAACAAAATTTAAAACTTATTATATGACAGTTCTTCATAGATTTAAAATGCTTATTCATAGTAAAGAATTTATGTATATAAAATTCAAAAAATATTTTGAGAATAATAATATCAAACAAAAAAAATATACCTAAAACAATAATATAGTTTGATAATAAATTGATAAAAGTCATATACCATTACAAACAGTATAATATAATCTAAAAAAAATAAAAGTTAAAATAAATTATAATTTATAAAGAATTATTCTCAGAGATCATAAGCTAATTTTTTAAAAATTTTTTTTAAAATTAGCATAAAAACGCAATATAAATGATATTGATGCTTGTATTATAAATGATTTTTTACATAAATCATTTTTTTCTAAAATTTTTATTTTCTTAAATCTTATAGTTAAAATAAATCAAAAAAATTATTTCCCGATGTTGTTTATCAATAGAATATTAATGAAATTTATATAATTTTTAACATAAAATTGATTAAGATGATTTTATTATACAATAATAATTAACATTTTAATTGTGTTTAATTAATAGATATTAGAAAAATAATATAAATTTAAAATCATTAATAAAAATTAATAAATTAAACCGAATTATAGTATTTAAAACAATAATTAAAGGAAATATGATAATTAAACTAATATTTTAAATTATAGTTCAATCTTTAAACACAAAAGTCTGAATTGAATCAACATTCAGCTGCGTTTCAGTTGCGTTACATTATGTTTTATCATAAATGTTTAATTACATTTAATTACATAAAAAATTTTGATGAAATGAAATAAATTACCTGAAATATAAGTAAAATGAAATTATGTCCCACGTTCACAGATGGTAGGAGTTCAGCAATGCGTGGAAAACAAGAGTGAAAAAAAGATTGTTTCATTAAAATGCATTGCATCAATTTTAAAATATTAATAGAAATTTCAATATCGATCATAAAAAAATTAATAAAATTTACCTATTTTTACATAACTTTTTATAACAATTTAAATAAATAATGATGTTAGAATTAATTTTTGAATTAAACGATGATACACATGATTTGCAAGTAATATTAAGTAATGTTTATGATTTGCATCAAACATCGTGTAAACTTTGCTCTTGTAATATGTCCTTGAGAAAATATAGAAGAATATTATGAAAATTATTACAAAGAAAATTTTAAATAGTAAAAAAAAGAAAATATCACATGATAACAAAAATGACAAAAAACCAAAGGATTACTTGAGTAATTGTTGCATGAATAAATGGCTCGAAATTGTAGAAATTGAACACATAAAGCTAAACTAAAATTTTCATAAATTACTTTTTAAATTATTTTTATCTATAGAGAAATTACAAAAAATAATTTAATTGAAATCATATTTTTATATAAAAAATAAAGAATTAAAATCATCTATAAAATTATTAAGTATTCATTCATTTAAATCCATAAAAATTATGCATTTAAATTAATCATTACAAAATATTTATAAAATATTATGAACTTAATTTTCATTTAAGATGACAATGATAAACGAGGCATTCTATGCTCTCCGTAGCTGAATCGAACACCGTCAGGACCAAAACCAATTTAATTGAGAAAATTTTATCAAATGAGCATAAATAGACATTCAAAAAATGAAAAAATTAATTAATTGTTATATAATACTATTTATTATACTTAAAATTTTTTGAAGATTATTAAATGAGTACATTGTAATTGAGCTAAGAATTATGTTGTAGAATTTCTTGAACTGTATGTACAAGGGTGATTCAAAAGTCTTGTCGTTTTTCGATACTCTATTAAAAATTTCTGGTACTTTTTACTAAACCATAAAAAATATTGTTATCAAAAGAAAGCTTGATATCTCTGGACTATTATAGTAATTTTTGAAAAATTTGAACTTCAGGCTATCATGTCGAAAAACGGTCTGAAATTCACTTAATCTTTTGTGTGGAAAAGTTTAAAAAATTTCTAAAAAAAAACATTTTCAACTGTGAGAAAAGGAAAATTGATATGGGAATATGCAATCGAGTACGGAGAATACGATCCGCCTTTTCAAAAATCAATAAGTCCTGATTTTCAGGATGTTTCGACAAGATGTTCGAATTTTGACCCCTACCTCGGAACTCAGGATTTTGCAATTAAAACATCGACGTGTAATACACCATTTTGCTCCTCTCGACAAGCTCTACAAATTGCATTCAAATATGCATCCATTTTTCAATTTTTCAAAAAAATGAATTTTTGAGTCAGGGGCTCGAAAAATGGAATTTCGCTTAAAACGAGTTTTATCGAATTGTTTATATATCATTTGATAGAGCTTGTCGAGAGGAGCAAAATGGTATATTAATGTTGATGTTTTAATGGCAAAATCCTGAGTTCTGAGGTAGGGATCAAAATTCGAACATCTTGTCGAAACACCTTAAAAAAGAGGGTTTATCGATTTTTGAAAAAGCGGATCGTATTCTCCGTACTGGTTGCATATTTCCATATCAATTTTCTTTTTTTCTCACAGTTGAAAATGTTTTTTTAGAAATTTTTTAAACTTTTCCACACAAACGATTAAGCGAATTTCAGACCAATTTTCGACATGAAAACCTGAAGTTCGAATTTTTTTAAAATTGCTATAATAATCTAGAGAGATCAAGCTTTCTTTTGTTAACAATATTTTTTATGGTTTAGTAAAAAGTACCAGAAATTTTTAATAGAGTATCGAAAAACGACAAGACTTTTGAATCACCCTTGTATATAAATTTGTTCCACGAGAAATACAAATTTTGACGAAAATATATGAAATTGATCTAAATAAATTTACGAATTTTTTAAACCATGTGATGAAAATTATTAATATATCTGCTACTAAATTGAAAGAAAAACTGAATAAATAATTTTTACTATTCTCCATTATCAAGAAGATGCGAGTTACTTATAAAATCTAAGTAAAAATAATAAATAATCCTATTTTTTAGTTAAGGATTACGATAATGTTCTGATTAAATAAATAATTAGGTCAATACCAAAAAAAAATAAATTATTATATAAATGTTATTATAAAGAATAATATACAGTTGAAAAAAGAGAATTATAAATATAGAGTTATTCAGTCTATGAAAATTAAAGTTAAAAAATTTATTAAAAATAATTACATTCAGATGTTTGGGACAATTTTTTAAATCAATAATAAAAGAGATTGAATAAAATAAAAATATTTTAATAAAAATTTACAGAAACAAAAATTCATTAAATATTTCTTTAATAATATTTAAATAATAAAATTAAATTATGAATCAACATGAATAGATAAATATATTATTAGCACCATTACCTAAAATCTTTTATAACAATAGAATAAATATGATAAACTGGCTAAATGACTACGGAACACTGTACGGATGCACTATCAATTATTTGAATTAAATTATTATTAAATTTAGATAAAAATAAATTTTAAAAATAATAAATAAATTTTAAAGAAGATAAATGAATTTATTAACATGAAATAAAAATTTAAATAATTTAATTAAAAAACTTTTCTAAATCGAAAATTCAGTTAAAAATAAATTATAGATATTAAAGAAATTAATTACTAGATATGTTTATATGGTATTAATAAAATTTTACTAATTAAAAATAATATAAAAAGAAAAAATTGATTGAATATTTAAATAAATCAATTTTAAAATAGGTAATTAGAAATTTAATATAATTTTTTCTAAATATATCAGTGAATTAATTTTTTTGTCTTTGTATAATTTGACCGTTTTTTAAATTTTGTCACAAAGATATTCGATTTAATTTAATCGAATGAATGAAATATAATGATAGGATAAATATATTATTAATCATTTCCATTTATTACCTTTATTTGATCGTAGTTAATCTTTTTTCAAAAAATAAATTCTTTTAAATCCCAATAAATATATTATAAGCAAATCTATGATTAAATTGAAATTTTAAGATCCCTCAGTAGATTTTAAGCCAATTTTTCTCCTTCAACTACATGATACATATTATTCAAAAATAAAATTTTCTTCAAATGGGAGAAAGAATAAAGCTTGGATAAAACTTTCTTATATGTCCATTTAAAAATCCCCTGGTAAACACACCCTCTAAAATAAGATGTCTAAAAAATAAGGCCCCTTGAGTGGGTTCGAAAAATAAGTCCATTATCATATTTTAGATGAAATTTGGTATGCAATTTTTAAAATCAAAAATTAGGATCTCTACTTACAACGTTTATTTTCAGCTTTTATTTAAGAAAAATAAATAAAATTTCATAGCGCCCAATTGGGCTCATCTCTATCATTGTAATTTAGTAATACATACACCATTCCATCTACCAATATCTTTTCTCTCTATCTTTTCTCTAAATTCTTTTTCATCGATCCAGCAAATATATTCGTCATTACATTCTCCCCTTCCCACCATCGATTCATTCCATTTTCCATCATCATTTATTTCTGCGCATCAAAAATATTTTCATTAGAATGTCAAAACTTGTTTTTAATAAACACATTAAATTCATTTGTTGCAAATTATAAAAAATTAAATTCGGTCAATGGAACATAATTAAAAAATAAATTAAAATCATTTAATTGAATTAATAGATTCATAATTAACTCTTTCTAAAATATATAAAATTATTAAATTAGATGTAAAAAAGCGTTTATAAACAAAAATATTTATGTATTACTTTTATTTTCTAATTACTGGTTCTGAGTTTTTAACATGAAGATGTTACATTTTAAAGTAATAAATAAAAAACAATTATATGATTGAATATTAAACTAACAAATTAAAAAAATAAAATAAATTGCGCACTAAATGAAAATAGTACAGTAGTTAGAAGAACAATTCATTATAAAAATTTAAAAAATCATGAATGACCCTAACAATATACAATTGATTTTTACATTAATAATTTTTTGATTAAATTATTATTTACACAATTAATTTTGATAAAATTAGTTTGATACGATAAATTAAAATAATATAAAATTATTCAATAATCTTTACATTAACTCTTTGTAAATAAATTTATAAGTTAAATTCCTAAAATAATAATTATATCATATTTATTATCTATCATGTTTAATAAAATTATAAAATCCTTATTTATTAGTTATATTAAAAATAAAATTATTTATAATTATAATAAAATACCTGATATAAAAATAATTTTTCGTGAAATCAAAAATTACCAAACTCCCCTAATAAAATAATATTATTATGAAATAATTTAATAAAGTTTAATATGTAGAATTTTTTTTAAATATATTAATTTTTTAATAAAATATAGTAATTTTTTGATCAAAATTATTGATGGATTAAAAAATTCTTTTCACATTAAAACCTTTTTAAAGAAATGCTGTAATTTTTTAATTTTCTACCACCCAAAAAAGTGTGCTTGACTAAATTTATAAAAAAACATACCCGAAAAACTTTTATTTTTTTTCTAAAAAATTGGTTCTATAAATGTTTAATGAATAAATAAACTTTTTAAAAATAGTACATGTATATATAAAATATTATTTTTTTCAAATGATTTATATGTGATAATTGATAACCGAAATAATAATAATAATTTATATAGTTAAGATAAAAAATAAAATACAAATTCACAGATATTTTTAAACTACAATAAAGTTCAAAAGGATCCAATACACAAAGGTACACAAAAAGAAGAACAATTCATTATAAAAATTTATAATGAAAGAATTATCATGTGCTTATGTTAGAGAATTATCATGTGCTTATTGGATATTTCACATTTTTTCTCTCAATCAATTTGATTTTAAAGAACTTTCTATTTATATTTTTTATAATTTATAATTATTTAAATAGATAATTATTAGGATTTCTATATATAAATTTTTAAATTTTCACTCCAGTATTAAATGCCTGCCAGTCATCATCATATATAAAAAAATATTATTTTTCATCTTAATTAAATTATTTTATTAAAGAAATAATAAATTTTTCTTATATTGATAGAATGTTCAATTTAATTATTGCTAATATATTTGTTAAATTTTTGAAAATTGATATTATTTAATAAATTTTCATTTAATTATTTTTTTATATAAAATAAATAAATAATAGATCCTAAAAAAATAAAGCATTTTTGATGTAACAATAATTTTTATATAGCATAAATATTTCAGTCATATAAAATATATATTTATATTTTGAATATTTATTTAATTCAAAAATATTTTTTATTACAATTTATTACAATTTTATTTTATAGATAAATTAACGTCTTTTTTATGTCGCATGAATGCCAAACACAGCCATTTATTTCTATTTCATAAAAATTCTTTAAAAAATGAATTTAATTTGAATTAATTTATTCTTTTACTATGATAAAATAGTCCCGTTTGTTTTTCGCAAAATTGTAGCAGATTGCTGCTTGTGACCTAATAATTTGCAATGCTAATTATAAAATAATTCCTCTTCAAGATATACTTATCTATATTATTTTTATTATTCTTATTTATTTTAATAAATCTATTTTTAAATTATTTATTTACAAATAATTCTATATATTACGATATTTTAATTTTTAGTTATTTTTTGAATCTTAATTAAACTAATAATTTAATAGGAATTTAATAGAAATTCATCAAAATTAATTGCATTTTGCATTAGTTCCCACAGGAATTAAGACCCAAGCCAAGCTTATTTATCCGCCAAATTTCTCTGCGATTTGTTCATTCTCTATTTTTTCAGTGGTATTAAAGTTTTTATCGTAATAACTATTATGAAATACATAGATCATTTTTCTTTTATAATATATTAAATTTGTTTAATGATATATTAGTAGTTAACCCCACATTTTTTCGCCCTTCCTCGAAAGGGGAGGCACAGCCAAAAGGTATAGGCTGCATATGTGATGTGGTATGCGGGGAAGGTTAGAGAAAATGTTAGAGTAAAAGAGAAAGTTAGAGAAGAAGAAAAGGTTAGAGACACAGAAATGGTTAAAGAAAGAGAAAAAGTTAGAGATGCAGAAAGGTTGAAGAAAAGGTTAGAGAACGAGAAAAAAGATTAGAAAAAAAGAATAATGAGAACGAGAAAAGAGAGAGAGAGAGAAAAAACAGAGATATAGATTTCGAAATAAAAATTATTTAATACACATATCATTGATCACAATAGTAATTATGATGACCCAGTTTCGAAATGCAATATATGTTATGCACCAATGATCATGAGAGTAATTTTCATGACCTAGTTTTTGCTACACAATTTTAATGTTACACTTCACTGATCAAGAGACCAATTATTTTGACCTAGATTCAAAAATACATTATTATTATGTTCCACATCAATGACCATGAGAGCAATTATTTTGACCTATATTGAAAATACAATTATTATATCCCACACCAATGATCACGAGTATAATTATCGAGACCCAGATTCGCCACTATAAATAGCTCAAAAAATCACCGAAAAATCATTTCTGAAGCATAAATTTTCAGTTATAGGAATATATATTTATATTGTTTATTCTATGACAATCTCAATGAGCTGCATTCTAATAATTCAATTATTGCTATTTTGCTTTGCAAATTCTTCTGTTATTAATATATCAATACTTAATCTTACGTAATTATTACCAATATACCCCCATATTATGTAATTATTACAAATATTACTTAATCTTACGTAAATATTGCAAATATTACCTAATCTTATGTAATATTACTCATAATGAACAATCTTACACATAGCCGACCCCTTTCATTTCGTATGTGTTTCATTTCTTACACATATTTACTAATCGCGGATCAACCTTCTTTCATTTTCCACTTCATTCAGCTCTCACATAATCTCGTAAATCTCCCTCCTTATCCCTTTTTCATAATTATGAATTAGAAGAGATCGAGGAAATGACATATCATATATGACAACTCCGCTCAAAAGATTCGCGGAAGATTTCTTAAACCTTACTGCTAAATATAACTCGTTTATCTACTTTTCAATGACCTAAAATCCACCCCATCGAATAAAAGAAAGAAGGTGACATATCAAATGTGACAGCTCTCTCTTCAAATAATTATTCTCATTACAAAATTGATGCACATACGTAATCCGCGATGATCCAAAATCCTTCCCATTAAAGTGATGAATCAAAACTGACAGCTTTCATTCAAATCTAAGCGGAAAATTTTCGCAAAAACCTGTTTCTGCTAGACACCGAGGCCTATAAATAGCCATTCGTTTCGCTCAAAATTTCATTCTTAATTTCATTTCCATCCGCGCTCTCACCTCTTCCCTCCCATATTTCTTTATTGGAACATTTTCTTTCACCATCCATTAATCCTTTATTAAATTTCCTTGCTAAATAAAAATCCAAATCTTATAATCCTCTCCTTGTTAAAATTTTCTTTTGCTTAACGATCATATAAATCACTCGAAAAAAATTTTTATTTGTTTTATTCGCAATTTTATTTACTGAAATAAATTCTTAATTTACAGATTATCAATATACAAGTTCAATCTTTACTCTCTACCACACCCAAAAAATCAACAAAAATGAAACGTTCCATTGAAAATTCCCAAGAGCAATCCACAAAAGCCCCTCGCCTGGATAACTCACTACAAACATTCATCTTCAAAATTGAGAACAACGACAGTTTTTGCCTATTTTATGCCCTCGAACTCATGCGCTATTATTCTTTCTACAAAAGAGGAATAATCACGGAAAAGAAATGGAGATGGATTAAAGATCATCAAACAACTGTGCTTCGAGAAAAGGTATCATAAAATAAGGAATAATAAAATTTTCGCTGAATTAAGGTATTGATTCTCTTAAAAAATACTGGTATTCCTCTAGACGAATCTGAATATGATGCAAACGAATATATCAACGTGGTGCAAGGATATTGGAACACCAAATATCCAGGTAATTAAAATAAATTAATTTTTTTAATAAATTAATTTTAGGGGAATATAAAATCTTCATCTTCAACAATTATAGTACAAAACCAATAACCAAATCTGACATCATCGAATACCAGTTTCCCATACTCCTTCACCACCATGACAACCATTTTGACGGAATCAAGACACTCAGCAAATTCATGAAAAAACGATATTATTGCCTCTCATGTGAAAGCTGTTATGATAATAAATCAAACCATTCTATGTCCTGTTCTTCTCTTTGTTTTGGTTGTCGAGAGATTGAAGTCGATTTTCCCTGTGAACATCAACCAGGTTTAAAAATTGAATTTTATTATAAATAATGGTATAAATTTTTATATAACAAATAAATTTATATTTAAAAAAATATATTTTAGGTTATTACAAAAAATGCAGCATTTGTGACAATATCTTCCACAACAACACATGCTATGAACGTCACTTTCAAAAAGATCTATGCAGAAAGTTCAAGAGATGCGATGATTGTGGGGTAATTTACAGCTTAAAGGATAATGAGAGAGATGGTAGAGATGGACATATATGTGGTGAAAAATATTGTCGTCTCTGCAAGCAATTCCACATCAAAGACGACGAAGAAAATCCCTGCGACAACTGCTTCATACAACCATTTAAACTACGAAAAGAAAAACCATATCGAATAATCGCCTATGACTTTGAATGCACACAGGACAAGAATGTGGGTTCCGCTAAAGAACGTTTTGAACACCAGGTCAACTTCGCCGCAGCCACCATAATATGCACTGAATGTATCTCCAACAACACATGGAAGCAATCATTGAAGGGATCCAAATGTGAAATTTGCGGTAGGTTTTTAATCATGTTAAAAAACCAACCTTGGTTTATTCGAATGAATAAACTGAGGTAAGTTTTCATTTTTTTCATGAAAAGCAATGCTTTTATAATCAAAATTTAATAATAAGATCAATGTCTTCAGGACTCTACCGAACCATCACTTTCGCACCCTTTGACTTCAATGAAACATCCGTCGACAATAAAGTTACAACCAATAGCGTACCCAATGAACCACTCCGCGCATTTGTGGAATGGATACTTTACGATCACAACAAAAAGTATCCTACGGTAGCGTTTGCACACTTTGGGGTATATTTTTAATAATCAATATATTAAACTAAAATTTTAAAATATCTCATTTTTAGGGGCGATATGATATGACGATGATAATTAAAGAGCTGATCAACCAAGGAATCTATAACCCAGAGATTATCAAACAAGGCAACCGACTCTATGAAATTAAAATCAAATCCAATCCGTCTGAGCAATACCCTCTAACAATTTTCCATGATTCATACAACTTAATGCCCATCAAATTATCGGGACTCATCAAATCATTTGGACTCCCTATACAAGACAAACAACACTTTCCTCACATGTTCAATAAAGCCATCAATTACAACAATGTTCTTCCTCATTTACCTCCACGAAAAGATTATTGCCCCAATCAAAAGAAACCACAAGACCTGAAAAAGTTTGATGAATGGTACAACAACTCATCAAATTACAATCAATCATTTGACCTCAAAGAGAAACTACCCGAATATTGCTGCAACGACGTCCAAATCCTTATTAATGCACTCGTAGCAATGAGAAGTCAATTTATGGAATTGACTCAAAGACAAGGAAAACATAGAGGTGAGTTTATCATAAACTAAAAAACACTAAAAATAAATAACAATTTAGGACTCGACATCCTCCGTGATGCAATCACTATCGCAAGTGCTTGCATCAAAAATTTCGCATTGAACCATCTAAAACCCAAAACCCTCGCAATCGTTCCCGAAAAAGGATACACTCCTTCCCAGAATCAAAGTGCACTTGCACTCAAATATCTTGACTGGTACTCCCATCAGCACAATGTCATCATACAAACTGCTAACTCACGTTATGGGTAAGTTCGTTTGAAATGAAAAATAACCGCGAATTTTTTAATTTTCAGAGAGTACATCTTCAAGAGGGAAGGAAAAGCACATATGGTAGATGGTTTCATCAAAGGAAATGAAGGAAGGCGGGACAAAATTATAGAAGTTAATGGTAGTTTTTTAATTTTCTATAAAAAATCCAACCTTGGTTTACTCCGTCAAACGGAATAAACCGAAGTAATTTTTTATTTGTATTAAAAATATTAATTAAAGCTTGAACATTCTTAGGGTGTTGGTGGCACGGATGCGAGGAATGCTTTGAGGATGTAGATGAGGAGGAAAAGATAGCGAATGGAAAGGCATTAAGAGAAATAAGAGTAGGTTTTTTAATTTTTAATTAATAAATGTTCAAACTTTAGGATAACGACAGAAGAAAATGGGAATTGATTGAACGTTATGCGGATTTGGAGGTGAAATGGGTAAGTTTTTTTATTTAATATTATGAAAAAGCTATTTTAAAAAAGAAATTTTTCAGGAACATGAGATAAGAGAAGAATTGAAAAAAGATACACTAATGAAGGAATTTTTCGACAATTGGATAGATTGTTCACCTATCAAAATTCGCGATGCATTCCACGGAGGTAAGTGTTTCATTACTCAATGAAAAAGCTAACCTTAAAATATTCATTTAAATATTTTTTAGGGAGAACGGGATGTATGAAGCTGATTCACACATTACAACCTGGTAAGATTTTTGTTTATTATTTAACGATATATGAATATTTTATTTTTTTAGGACAAAAAATCAGCTACAAAGACTTCACCAGCCTCTATCCATTCACAAATTTCTCTACGGACTACCCACTAGGTCATCCTAAAATCATCTCAATTCCGCATCATAAACAAATTGTAAACTGGTAAGTTTTTTTAAATAAAAGATAAATTTAATATATTTGTTTCCAGGGATAAACCATCTGACAACATTTATAAAGGACTCTTAAAAGTTCTCCTTCTTCCTCCCAACAACAATTTGAAAATAAATGTAATGCCGGTTAAATTTGATCAACGATCAACGCCTTCTTTTTCCGTCCTGTAAAAAATGTTCGCAATACTACACTAAACATCATCCTAATGGGCTAAAAGACGACGATTACTCCTGTCCTCACTATAATTCAAACGACAGAGCATTCGTATCAACTTGCACGCATATCGAATTGAATGCCGCACTCGCTGCTGGGTACACTGTCAGCAAACTCTTCCACGTTCTACAATACGACACCTGGAGCGACTCCGTCTTCAAATCATATGTCAGCGAGATGATGGCGATGAAAATCCATGCGACAGGTTTTCCTTCTTGGTGCAATACGGAGGAGGAAAAAGATCAATATATAGAAGAGTGCAGGGTAAGTTTTTCATCATAGATGAAAAAGCTAACCTTAAATTTATTAATTTTAGAGCAAATTTGAAATAAAGATCGAGAAGCAAAAGATGATGGCAGATCCAGGAAAAAGATATATCGCAAAGCTCTGTCTCAACAGCTTATGGGTATGTGTTCATTTTTAATGAAAACAACCTTAAAAATTTATAATTAAATTTTTTAGGGTCGCTTCAGTCTCCGTAATCTCCTTTCAAAAGCAATCATCAGCGACGACCCTGCAGACATTCGGGAATACACTGAAAACAAAAAGATTGAAGTCATGAACATTGAATTCCTGGACGAAGTGAGCTTTCTTATGAAATAGATCTTTATAATTTAATTATTATTATTATTAGGATAACGAAGTATTCATGATCACCTATAAACCAAAGGAAGAATTTATAGAAGAAAACAGGTATTCCAACGTCATCCTCTCCCTCTTCACCACCTCTGCTGTAAGTTTTCATTTAAAAATGAAAAGCTAACCGCAATTATGTATAAAATAAATATTTAGGCTCGCCTCCATCTCTACGAAGTTCTCAAAAAAGTTTCCGATACACCAGGGTGTGAAATGCTCTATTTTGATACCGTAAGTCAATAATTATTCATTAATTAAAATAAAATAATTCATTATTTTTTTTTAGGATTCTGTAATATATGTCCATCCAGAGGACAATGATCCTCTTCTCACGGGATAAGGACATCTTGTAAGTTTTTTGTTGAAAAAATCTCGATAACCATTTCATTTTAGGGGGAGCTAACGGACGAGAAACCTAACCATATCATCAAAGAATTTATTAGTGCAGGGTGTAAAAACTACGGAATGATGCTCCAGAACAAGAAGACAGGTGTAAACGAATACGACTTGAAGGTTAGAGGATTCACACTGGATGTAGACACCTGTAGAAAACTCCATTACGATTCGGTGAAAGAGCAGATACAACTTTATGGAACTGATAAACCACCTGATCCCATTTCCATCACCTATCCACATTTTATACGCCCCAATATGATCCAAGGAAAAGTGTACACCCAATCCCAAACCAAATTGTACCAGCCCACCATAACTAAAGGAATTGTAAATGATGCTCTCCAAATATTGGAATTCGGTTATCGAAAGAATTTGTAAGGGAATCTATTTATCTTTTTTAAATAATCCTAAATTTCTTAATGGATTCTCATATTTTATAAATTTTAAGTGTTCATTCATGTGTTCACTTTATTTTGTGAGAGAATTTGTCTAAAACTTTTAAATATTATCCAAATTATGACCAATTCTCCTTTGTATTATTGTAATGGTGATATAGTAATCTATGTTTTGAACTAAATAAACAGTAATGGAATGTATTTTATTATGAAATTATCTTTTTATATTCATCATCATAATTCATTTACATCAAATAAATCAATCAAACAAGTCATACGAACATAGAAATTTGATTTCTAATATTTTAAAGCGATTTTCAGATCATATAATAGGTAATATGTTTATGTTTACTAACACCCATAATCATTTCAAAATTGGATTTGTAATTTAAAAATAACCGTAAAATGTACCAAAATAAAAATATGTGTAAAAATTTACTCAAAATATAAACATAAAAATTTTCGTAATTAAGTACGAGAGATTATCATAAATATCTATAAAAATAAAAATGCGGGTAAAAATTAGTCAAATATACACAAAAAAAAATTTCAAATTAAGTATGAGAAAGCATGAGAAATTATTCGTGTTTGAAATTGTAAATAAAGCACATTTTCAGTTTCTAGTTTCTAGAAATTGATTTTTTTAAATAAAATGGATTAGAAAATACAATTTTAAATATATAAAAAAACTTTTTTATATTCAACTTACATCTTTATAATTGTTTATATTATTTGAAATTTCAAAAAAAAATTGTTTACATAAAATTTATTCATTGCTTTATTCGTGCTATTTTTCAGAGTTTAATTATTTTATGATAATAAATATCTAACAATAAAAAATATCTACCAAAAAAGATACTTATTTTAGAAATTTTCTAACCAATGCTATTCAAATAAACTTCTTAAAAAATGTTATTGAGGTTAAAATAATTCTTTATTAGTTATATTATTATTATTATTTTATCATATATTATTTTACATCAAATATAACCATTTCTTTTATAATCATATAAAAATATTGATTAATCACATAAATATTGTATTTGCGCAATCATGAAGCATATAATTAACACATAAAAATACAATTAATTTATTGTGTATTATACTGTAAATTTGATGAATTAGTAGAATTTACATACAAATATGAATAAAATAATTTTGTAAAAATAATATCATCAAATATGAATAAAATAATTTTGTAAAAATAATATCTCGATTGCTGCTTAACTAATAATGTTCAAGTAAAAGGTTCAAAAATAATATTTTCAGAGAAAATTGGTCTCATAGTTTGCATATGTACAAATTATTAACAATAAGCATCGCTACATAAAAATTGGGCGCCGATTGAATTCCTTTGAATCCTCGATTTTTCTTAGCGAACTTATTATTATCATTTATTATAGGAAAAGTGAATGGACAGAGAAAAAGAAATGGACTACAACATGTTCTAACACAACATGCCTCCGCGTCAAAAAATGACGAACTACAAATAAATTTGGAATTAAATGGCGTTTTTGTGGTTTTGCGCTATATAACCCCGCCCCCTCCCCAAGTGGAAAATTGACAACATCTCTGGGAAGATGACCGTTGATCAAATAGTTCGCCAAAGAATCTAATCACAAATTTTGAAGCAAAGAAGCAATATTGTTTTTTGCAGGGCTTCAGGTTGGCAAGTTCCAAGTGAAGATCGCGGAGGTGTTCTTCTTTGGCACCATAGGTGTCCATCAGCATGCGCAGTGCGCTGTCATAGTTCCGGTCTTCGAGTCGCAGTCCTGCGATGAGAGCGCGCGGTTCTCCCTCAAGCAATCGAGATATTATTTTTACAAAATTATTTTATTCATATTTGATGATATTATTTTTACAAAATTATTTTATTCATATTTGTATGTAAATTCTACTAATTCATCAAATTTACAGTATAATACACAATAAATTAATTGTATTTTTATGTGTTAATTATATGCTTCATGATTGCGCAAATACAATATTTATGTGATTAATCAATATTTTTATATGATTATAAAAGNTGCCATTGAACTTCTCGAGCTGGATGGTAGGGAGCTGGAACAGTGATGCTGCTGCCATCTGTTGTTTTCCCTCTTGGACTTGCGCTGCTTGAGTTGCTACTTGGAGTGCTCTGGCATGGGCTAGCTTCTCTGCTCTCTCTTCTCTCACTGCTCGATTCCGGTAGATCTTCGCTTGCACTGCGAGTTTGTCCTCGGTGTCTCTGAGTGATTGCAGCTTATCCGTTGCTTCATCCGTCTTCTCATTGAGCTTCCTGTCTTTCCGGATCTTGTCGTAGACTTCGTCTTCCACTTCTCTGTCATTGCTTGACATCTTCCTCAGAAGGTCAGTCCAATCGCTGTTTGAGGCTCTCATGTCACTAATAAATTATTTTTTTAAATTCATATTTTAGTATAATAGTGTAATATCTAATAAATTTCCCCTTCTAGCAATTGGAATAATTGATTGAAGACTTGAAAATTATTAAAATTTCATAATTTGCCAAATAATTTTTTTAAAGTAAAGATTACTTAAATGTTTCCTTCGTGAGTGAAATGATTTTTCCAAACAAATAATAATGACTGACCAATCAAGATACAAATTTTATTTTATTTTTTCGGTAAAAATTAATTATTATTTTTTGCATAATTTTTTATTGAAATTAATATAATAAGATATAAATTTTTATCAAATCGTTATTATTACTTTCTCGAATAAATTAATTCTTTAGTTTCTTTATTTCATATGCTAATACATCATTTTTCAATCAACGTCGGTAATAAATATCTTTCATATTTATTATAAATATTATTTAATTAATCAAATAATTCCGTAAAAGTAAAATATTTTTTATTTTCATTAATTATAGTGTTTTATTTTTATATCTTTCAACCTATATTATGATTAATTTAAAAGAATTATTAACTTACAATAAATATTATTTTTAAAATGATGTTACGATCTGACTTTTTTGTGCCAAAGCTCTAGTTTCTCTGCAATTAGCGCAGAGAACAGAATTCTGCAATTAGTTTATATGAAAAAGAATTTAGCTTTTCTTGATGAATTAAGCCATTTCATATGTATTTTTAATAAATTTTATTTATTATACCATTTTGTTTATTATAATCCATTTAGTATTATTATACAAAAAAATTATTATACATTAATTTTTATTTCAACAAATGTGAATAATCTTTTCAAATATTTTATTTATTTTTTTGCTTGCATTTTGATCTGATTACTTTGTATATTGGATCTAAAAATATCATTTCTTTATATTTATTCTTTTTTGCACTTTTGGTTCTGCCGGAACTGAACAACCGTTGGTAGTACAAATTTTTATTTATAATATTTTTAGGGATGTCAAATGGAATTACAATTATCTTATTTTTATAATTGCTAGGTCGTTTCATAAAAAAGCACCATTTGACATTCTAACGAATGTTACTCTCCAAAGGATGAAGCAAAAAATCTATAAATTTCGAAAATGATATTTCTTTATCTGCTCTACATTTTTGCTTTTTATAGAATTTTTCATCCCAGATAAAATTTTCGAGAAAAAAATCCCGCAAATGTCCTAGGTCGAATTGGCCAAAACAGGTTTTCGGGTTTAAGACCAGGATTTAGACTGGAAATCGGGCTGTTTATACTCCCGTCTTGTAGCCTAGCTCATTCTGTATCACCTGCAAAAAACCGTATTCGGATTCGTCCACTTTTTGATTTTTTATGATTTTTTTAACATTTCGACCAAAAATCGCGTTTTTGGCCGATTTTGTATTAAAATGGCCGATTTTTGCCACTTTTAGTTGAAAGTTTAAAAAAACATAAAAAATCAAAGTGGACTTTTTTGACCAATTCAATTTCTTTCACAGATGAAAAGACCATTGGACTATACATAATGCCGATTATACCGACTTGTACAGTTCTTGTACAGTTATCAAAAACAATTTAGTTGATTAAAAGTTTTCTCCGTCAACTCCAATCATCAACTCCAAGTGAAGTAACTGTTTTATTAAATATTTTCGAATTTGAGAATGGTTCCAACAGTACATTGATTCTTATACAGATATTATCAGTTAAATCAGAAATATTAATCTATTCTTCAAATTCTAGAAAAAAATAATATAAACCTACAAAAAAACCCATTCCCCTTAACCTAAAGGACCATTTTTAAATTTTTCTAATTACTTTTCTAAAATATTCTGATTGATTTTGTTATATTTATTAATTATATAATTAAATATTTACTCTCTTAATTCAGTAAATTAATTCAATATTTTATGAAATTTAATTTTATAAAAACAGTCATTTTTTATAATATTTTACTTGAAATTCAATTTATCATGCAATATTATTTAAAATTTTTAAAATAATAAATTCTATAATAATATTAATGTTAGTTAAACTAGAACTGTTTTGACAACTGTTGACAACTGTTTTGTATCATTTATTGACATGATCTGCTTTTATGGTTTTATTGGTAAAATTATTAAAATATAATACAAATAGCTGAAAATTGAATTATTGTTATTATTCCAGTAAAACTTAGAGTTGTATTGCATTTTAGACTCTTAATCATTATTTATTATAGACCTAATAAAAATCATTAATAAATTTGTTCCGTAAATTAAATTTAAATTAATCAATGGCCAGACAAAATTGAATGACATTTTAATTTTTTGTTTTTTTGGTTGATCGTTTGGGACAAGTTGGACCTATATGAATTAAAGAAAGGATTTATAAATTATTCATTATTTAAAATGAATAAATTCCATCGGCTTTTGTTGTATTTATGATAATTATTCAGAAATATTCACTCAGGCTCCTTTATAATGCTTTGAATAAATATTATAGTGAAGGAGATAAAAATAGTCATTTATAAATTTAATTTTTAATTTATTTTATTTTACATTTTTTCATATATTTTTTAAATAAAAATTTTACAAACTAGCGAACGCTCACTCTACACAATTAATTTTTAAATTATATTTTTGATATCGATATTGACATCGATATTGACATCGAGATGATGATGATATAATATAACTTTAATTTTTATTAATTTTTAACTGAAAAAAAATCTCATTTTTTAGTTTCTTTAATAATTTAGAAAAATTGCATGAATTCAAAAATTTCATTTAATTGCAATCTGATAATTTAATACTTATTGTTTTTTTTGTTAGTTTTGAAAAAGATAATTTAAAATAATATTTTGTTATAATTAATATTATTAAATTTTATTAAATTTTTAGTTATTTTCCAATAGTATAAATTATAAAATCAAATATTTTTCAATAATCATTTTTGTTTTTACACTGTTATTATTTAACGACATAATTATTTTAATAATATTCAATGAATAATTTTTTTGTTATATATAATGGGTTCAATACCCCAGTCGAATTCCATTGATTTTTTCTTTAATTCTTTAGCTAATTGTTTATTCTCTTTCTTTAATTCAGTAAATCTTAATATTTCTTTCATAAAATAATGTTTAAAATAATAAGGGAGAACTTTTACTTATTTATAACTGTCTATGTTTAGTAAATATGATCGATTTTAAAATTAGAATCGGTTACAAGTTAAACATTATTTTTAACTTCAAACACGAATAAAAAATTTGCTTAATTCATTTTTTAATTTAATTATTTTTTTGTTTAACTTTAAATTTTGCTATAAAAATATTTTTAGTAATTATAAGAATAATCATTAAATGTATAATCAGAGAAATATTTTGGTTTTGATATCCTTTTTATAAGAATTAGCCTATAAAAATCATTAGTTTATCTTTATTAAATTTTAAATTATATTTAAAATTGACAGTTATCATTATCACTCTAATATTTTTAAATTTCTATTTCAGATTTATATTTTTTATCATTTTAGAATATTTTTATTTTAATTATTTATTCATTTAGAATTATAATTTTATAAGATATATAATTTATTAAATTTTAATATTATTAATTTCTTTTTGTTCTTTTAATCGGGCTTAATTGGTTGAAAAAATATTATTGTATAGAAAATAATCATCTAATATAATTATAAAATTAAATAAAAGTGTGATTTATTTTCTAATAATTTTTTGCTTTTTGAAATTAAATGTATGACTGCATAGAGAGAATTTTTTAAAACTCATGAAAAATTTTAAATTATTATTCTAGAATGAAATTGGCAATTTTGCATTTTCGCTCGCTCTTTTATGTACACATTAAAAAAATAGGATCTGTATATATTTTAACCAAAAATCGTTAAATTGGTTACATTTATCTATTTTATTAATCAACCATTTACTATTTTGTACCAGATCGTCCACTGTTAGAATCAACGGATTTGCGCCGTGTGCTGTTACAAATATTGTGTATCATTTATTGTTGTAAATCCGCAAGATGGCTGGCTATATCCTCATGCGGGATGCCATTTCATACACACGCACATAATCTTGATAAGAAGGAAAAATAAATAAAATTAATAAAATTTTAAGTTTAAAATATTATTTTATAAATATTAATGATATACCCTTTATTCAACTAAATTTATAATAAGTATAATTTATATTACCTAATTTTTATATTATTCCATTAAACAAAGATTTGTTATAATATTTTGTTTAATATTTAATCAGGTTTTTTTTCAACATTTATTAATCATTTTGCTAAATTATTTAATTTTGCTAAAATTAAATTTCCATTTATGAAAATAATTTATATTTTATTCAATATTTTATTTTATATGACATAAAAATTTTTTTATTCATATTCTTCTAGATTTATTTTTATTCATGAGAACTGAAGAAGATTTATTGATTAACTTTTTTATTAGCTTTAATTTTTATTTCATTTTATTAATTTTTTTAGTTATAAATACATATAAATTATATTGAAAATTTTATAATTGTTTCAAATTAAAATTATTCTTCGAAGAAATAAATTTATGCAAATAATTTTTTTCAAAAAATTCTTCGATATTTTGTTAAAATGGATTAATTTTAAATCATTTCCTCATTAATGAATTTTTTAATAAATTATTGATTAAATCTTAAAAAATGGGGAATTTATTATTTATTAAATTATTGAAGCGTTATTTTTATTAAATAAAAATTCCAGAAATTTCAAGCCATTAATATTTTCATATTTTTATACACCATTTACTCTGTAAGGTTAGATAAAATGTTATAATCGAGCGCATTCCCAAGCGCATGTAATTCCTCAATGTTATTCAAAAGTGAGAACATTCTATAAGGTATAGAAGAAATACTAAGTAAGTAAATGGAAGAAGGGTATATATATAATGATAGGTTAGAATTATTAATAAAAAAAATGGATGATAAGCTATCATTATTTTTTATTATATCATTATCAAAAATCAATATTATTTTATAAGCTTAAAACGAAATTTAAATTTTTTTTTAATTTTTTTAAATTTTTTTTGTCATTACCTCTTACGCAATAATAATTATATATTTCTTTTTGTATATTTTTTAAATTAAATATTTCATTCCAAAATTTGGATTTTTAGCATATAATAAAAAGTTTATTAATAATTATTTGGTGTTATATTAACTTTTAAATTCAAATATTGTATCCACAATTTATAAATTCCTCTATATTCTTTGTATTTCTAAAAAAATTATTGTTTAGAAAAGGTAAAAATACTTTTTATTTAAATTTAAATTTATTCTGTGAAATGAGTTTTTTTATCGGTGATTTTTAATCTACCATTTCAGTGTATTTTCGTTTGATTTTTTGAAGATTATTCTGAGTAAAACTTTTTTTCATTTTTAAATTTTTTTGTAAAATATTATGTCAATTTAACTTGTTATCTTAAGTGTATTTTATTTTTAAAAAATTATGATAATATAATATTATAATACCGAATATATGGAAATTACAATAAATTAATATATTATTTTAAATTTTAATATTTTATGATTGGAAATAAAAAATTAATTTTAGCATAATTCGTTTAGGAATTTTATTTATAAAAATATCGTAAAATCAATTATATTTTAATTTATAAAATTTAAGGTGCCTTTTCTTTTTTAAATAATTAAAATTATTTTTATCGAATTCATTTTTTATATAGAAAAAGTATGTTAATGGACTAAAATTGGATTCTTTAGTTTATTATTTCAATGATTCCTGACTTTTCTTAAGACAAAATTTCATTAGAATTGCTTTTTAAAAAATTTTCTTGGTTTTATAGGATTTGGGGCTTTTCTAAAATTAATTAGTAGGTGATATTTTATTATTTTACAATTAAAAAATAATTTAGAAAAGATACAATTATCTTAATTAATGACGCCTTGTCGACAAGTCCAACACAATGGCCCTGCTTTTTTTTTTTATTTTTTTTATTAATTATTTTAACATTGTATTTAATTTTATTTAATTTGTAGATTTTTCGGAAGCAGTGGAAAAATATAAAAAATTTAAAAATAAAATTTTATATATTTTACAATTAATTAGAGGGACAAATTAATGTGTAAACTTTTATTACTTCACATGATCATTTTCAAAGATATTATTAAAAAAATTTATATTTAATAATATATTCTAATGGTGAAATATTTGCCAATTCTTTAATTTATAAAAAATATAACTTTTATTTTTTTATTATTATTTTTATTATATGATAATATCCTTTTAATTTTTGATAATATCCTTTTAATTTTTAAAAATTAAAATTTATTTGATTAAATTGAGCCTTCTATTATATTTTATTAGTTTTATTTTCTCAAAATTTTTACTTTCACATTATATAACTAAATAAATTTGATAAAATATTTTGTTAAATTTCATATTAGATAAATCTAAATAATGATAGATTGACGTTGTGAAGTTTTAAATGTAACTTTTCTATTTTATTTAATCATTCATTTTTGAACTTTTTTTAAATATATTTAATTTAAAATCAATTTTTAAATCTATAAATAATGAGGGCATGACTTTGAATGTTCCGTAACAATTTGTGTCTATTACATATATTAAATCATTATTTTTTCGAGATTTTTATATATTTTTTATTTGAATATTTTAAATTATAATTTTATTTCATTTTAATGTGAATTTTTATCAGATTATTATAATTTTTACTCTTTAGCTGCCAACTGTTATAAAATATTTTTATTATTCTTCATTTCAAACCAAACAATGTATAATTTATCACTATTTAATCAGCAACTAAAGTTAACACGGTGTACAAATTAATTTTGGCTATGTGGTTGGTATTGAGATATCAAATTTTCTTTATTTTTATTTATTCTTTCAATCTTAAAGGCAAAAATTTTAAATTATTTGATACTGCTCAAGGTAAGAATTTTTAAATAAATTGTTTTTTGCATTTATACTTTATTATATCCTTAAATTTTTTATTTGATAAGATATGTTGAATATACGGTCAGGTGTAGATAATTTTATAATTTTTTCAAATCTTTTTTCATTATTTTGAATAATAGAATTGCGTAGAATTTTAAAAAAATGTTATTAATTTATACTTATTTTTATAATTTTAATTATTTTGAATAATTGATATGATTTTATTTTATAGAGTAAATTTTACTTCTTTAATTCATTAATAAGAGACAGAAAAATAACTTTTTGATTTAATTCATAAGATTGTGCTTATGTTAATAATTAAATTTTATTTTATATGATTTTGCTATTACCTTAATTTTATATCAACAATGTAATCTTAAAATTTTTCATTTATCTTCTAACTCACCATTGATTAGGACACTTGAATTAATTCACATAAATTAAATTATTTTAATAATATACCTTTATTATCCCAATTATATTTTATTAATTTTTATAATTCTTTTTAATTATAATTCATTAAATATTGGAAGCTTAATTTTGAGAATGATTTTACCGATACTTTGGAATTTCAGTTTTATGATTTAAAGATCTCGATAAATCGCAGTATATTAAGATTAATTTTAATGATTAGTTTTTTTATAAATTTAAATAAAGTTATTTTTTTTATAAATTGTTTATTTTTTCATAATTATAAATATATTTATTATTTTTATTTCTTTGATAGTTCTGTTTATTTTATTAGTTTAAATTTTTTGTTTTTTACCCATATTCGGAAATTATTCTTTAAAAAATATATTTTATAAAAGATTAGATAAAGTTTAAATTTTAACAAAAAACTTAAAAATTTTCAATTTACTGAAAATATTTATTATATTTTTATTTCTAAATGAATATTTACAAAATAAATTAACATAAAACACTAAGATTTTTTAGTTTATTTAGAATTTAAATTGATATTTGAATTATAAATTTTTTGAATTTTCATCATAGTTCATATAATATTTTATATTAAATATTTTATAGAATTTTATTTTTTCATAATTATAAATATATTTATAATTATGAAAAAATATTAAACAATTAGTCGAAATTTTTTATTTCTTTTTAAAAATTTATTATATTTGAATAAATTATAATGAATAAAACTATAATGCCTAATTTTTATACATAATTTTTTATTTATCTTTTTACATGATTAATTTTATTAGATTTAAAAAATAAAAAATTTATTGTTTCCACTCTAAAATTGGTCATTTAAAGGAAATTAGAACATATATAATCTTGTTTAATGCGAGTTCGTCATCGACAACCAAGATTGCTTTTGTTGTCGAATCTTTGGTTCATTTTTTTAATCTCATTATTTTATATTTTTATTTATTAAAATATTGAATTTTTCAATTGGTAATTAAAAATTCCTTCCCCCTCTTCTTCCATATCCATATATTTTATACCTGTTTTAACTTATTCCCACTATTGCCATAGAATTATTTTTTGTTTCACTTTCCCCGGCATATCATAAATATATTTAAATACTAAACTCCGAGCTCAAGGATAAGAGCCAAATAGTGGATTTAATTCCTGGGTTATAGTTTTTGATATTTTACTTATTTGAAATTATCAAAAGCAAATTCACATAAATTTTAATAATAAAATCAATCATTTGAGTTATTTCCCTTTGGTAAATAAAGGAGCACACTGAATCAAGCTAGTAAAACCAAGTTGGTTTTAATTGTTTCCATCAGATAGATATATTTAGAATATAAAATGTGTTTTGATTTTTATATTTTTATAAAATTTACCAATATATATGTATGTAATGAACATAGGAATTAATTTTTTTCCTTCAAAAAATTAATTTTATTTCATTTCATAAGTTTATAATTTTATAATAATTTTACAAAAATATTGATAATAATTAAAATACACAATTTTTTACCAATATATTTGTATGTAATGAAACATAGGAATTAATTTTTTTCCTTCAAAAAATTAATTTTATTTCATTTCATAAGTTTATAATTTTATAATAATTTTACAAAAATATTGATAATAATTAAAATACACAATTTTTATAAAATATATTTTTATTTAATATTTTCGCTGGGTGTCATTTTTCATTGATTGGCTGTAATTTGAATTGCTGTAAGCAAATGTTCATTAAATTATAGTAATAGATGATTTTATGATAATTTCCGTTTAAAAGTTGATTAATTATTTATTTGGAATTAAATTTATTTCATTTTTTGTAATTTTTTGAGTAGATAAAAACAATTGTAGCAAACGTTGATCAAGGCTGCGAATTTCTTACCATACCTGTATTTTTAAATTTTTTCGTTGAATATTTATTTCATTCAGTTTATAAACTTCAATTAATTATTTAATCATAAATTGCAAGAAGATACATGGGACAATAAAATTATTAAATATTTGTTTTAAGATTAAATTTATTTATTAATGTATCTGTTCTGTAAAAAATCATTTCTTTATTGGTTGGTAAATGGAAAAATTAATTTTTATTATAATATTATATTGCGTGAAAATTCAAAAATGTTTATTAAATAAATGTAGGAAAAATATGGTCTGAATACTGCTATTTAAAATGAAAAATTAACAGAATAAAAATTATAGTTTTTATTTATCTTCCATCGTTCGAATTTTATTTTTTATAATTTATAACAAAAAATTATTTATTTGATTGTAAGATGTAGTAAATTCTATTTTTGATGGGCAAAAATAAATGAAAAAAGTATTAAAAAGAAGTTAGTCGATAGATGGAAGAGAAATTTTATGTATTACTACTATGTTTATGTATTAAAATTAATAAAATTTATTTTTAATTAAATTTTATACCGTTGCAATGATTACTTTTATTTAATAATATTATGACTTTAATTAATAAATTTAGGTATATATTTTTTATAATCTAGGTATCTTTATTTCATCATTCACTATTACATTTATGCATTTAAACTTAGGGCGATACTTTACGCGATACTTAAGCGCTAGGCAAAGTTATCAAAGTTTTGATTTTTTAAAAAAAACTACTAATGGGAGGGCCCAGAACTTAGTTTCCACCATTAAGTAAATAACTAATTTTATTCACTGGTATATATGCTGAATGTCAAATGTTCATCATCAAACATTCGTTGACTAAAAAATGAGTTTTAACGGAATATCGATAACAATGGCATAGTCATATTATTTTAATATCTATATATATCTAATTTGCTATAAGACAGCGTGGTATCCATTAAGGTAGACATTTTGAAAATACCAGTATCAGTACATAGTTGAGTACTCGAAGATTACAGTACATAATATATTCAGTGCTAAAAAATTGGAAAAAACTGAAACTGATTAGCAGATTTGTTCTTCATCAATTTTATCATGTATTTTACCAGTATTAGTATCAGTTTTTTAATGAAATAAAATTTTTGAAAATGGGTGAGAAAATTTGAAAAAATACGCAATAATTTTTTAGTTTCAATTATAAATTTATATACGAGTTAATTTAAATAGAGGTATTCAAAGCAATAACGCAAATCTGGGTGAGTGTGTGAGAGGGTGAGTCAGAGGAAAAAATGAGAAAAATTGAGAAAATTAAAAAAGCAAAATTTAATATAATCAGCGCAAAAAACCTAAAAAATTCAAATTTTATTTTTGGCCCTGTGATTTTATGACGCGTAAACATGCTGTGTTAAATGATGTTTAAATAATAAAAAATAACATCCAAATTGATTTGAAATTGATCAAAATTGATCAAAATTTAATTAATTTTTTAATAAGTTCAATTTTGATAGAATCCCCTTTATAATCATTTAATAGCTTAAATAATAATAATCAGCACCGTTCAATTCAACAACAGACATTCAACACTGCTTATCAGTCTTTTCTGCTGAACATGATCCACAAGAACGCCAATTACGGGCCCAATAGGCCGCCCTACTCCTACATCTCCCTGATCTGCATGGCCATCCAGCAGAGTGAGCGAAAAATGTGCACGTAGGTAGCCGGCGGGAGTACTCCCGGCAGAATAAAGATTTGGCAGTAGAAAAATAGACAGTAAACCAAATTTTCAAGAACTAAAATCTGAAAATTCTATCAAAAAATAGTTTTTGAGTCATACGGATATTGACA
>LDKF01001804.1:932-10948 GCA_001026735.1 Rotylenchulus reniformis
GACCAGTTTTCTTAAGAAAAAGGTCCAAATTTTCAAAATTTTCTCCGGCGGCCCCTATCGGGGCCGCCGACACCCCTAAATTCATTTTAATTTCTTTAAAAAATTTGCCATGAGAAAAAAATGGTCAAATTTGTTAAGGAAAAGGACCCAAAGTTGCAAATTTTCTCTGGCGGCCCCTATTGAGACCGCCAGCACTTCCTTAAAATAGTAATATTGTGTTATAAAACGCAAAAATCGACCAGTTTTCTTAAGAAAATGGTCTAAAAACGCGAAATTTTCTTCGACGGCCCTATCGGGCCGCCGAACTTCGTTTTTTTTTTGCTCGTCGGCGACCCCAAAGTTCAGCCCCACCCGTCAGAAAATCCTGGCGACGGCCCTGGCCCCATAGGCCCCCCTCCCCCCGGCTACACCCTTGCATCGGGGGAGGAATCGCCCTACCCACCTACCCAGTGATATTATCCATCAGTAGCGTATTTAGAGGTAGCGGGACAGTCGCCCCTCCATGGCGGAAAAAAATTACAAATTTTCTTAAGAAAAGAGCCTAAATTTCAAAAATTCTTCCGGCGCCCCCATTTGGACCGCCAGCATCCTTAAAAAAGCGAAATTTCTATAAAAAAAAAACTTTGTTTTTAAACAAAATAATTATTTTTAATCCACCCTCTTAAGGAAGGAAAAATTGGATTATTGATCCAGAAATCACTGATTCCGGGTCTGATCACTAGGTCTGACTCCGAGGGGCGGGGGCCCTGGTATAGATTACTCCACAATGAAGATTGCCGTTTTTTATTACAGGGAGGAGGACAAAAGCGAGATGATGGCTCCGCCAATTTTTTCAACTGCTATTGCTGCTAAGGTATGCACGCATTGTGGACAAATCGCCAGCCAACGTTGTGCTAAATGCCAAAAGAATAATGGTCAAGAGGTAACGAGCAATTAAATTACAAAATTTCCACTGAAAACAAAAATATATCCGTTAAAACATTGGGAAAAAACGAAAGGCTATATTTAATCTATAAATTAAAGATTTCCCTGAAATTTTTCGAATTCATCGAAAATTTGAAAATCGTGATTTTTCAACGAAATTTGAAAAAATTAAACCAAAAATCGAAAANAACATTGGAATAAAAAAAAAATTCACAGTGGCTTGACAAATAACTTTGACTGTGGCTGGATTTGTTCGCAATTTGGGACCAATTTAAAAACATTTTTTTCATTGCTTCATTGCACAATTATTTTAAACTGCCAACACCCTTAAATTTTGAAATTTTTTTACAATCTGATGAAACGGAGTAGCTTATAGCAAGTCAATCGTCAGGGGGCATAGGAAGAGGGGCATGCTCCACTCCAATCTCAGAATTTTTTTTAGGGAATTGAAGGAGAACAAAGAAAAGACGAAAAATTAAAAATGACAAATTTTCTTAAGAATGTCTAAAATTTCAAATAAATTGGTCCATATTTTCAAAAAAAAAAGTTCCTTTATATTTACAACACATTTTTGGGCATTTCGATAAAAAAAAATTTGCAGTGGAGCATTTACCATGTACATATGATTGGCAATTATGCAAAATGACTATTTTATTAAGAATTTGTAAGTTATTTTGGTACTTTTTAGTACAATGGGAACCATTTACCCCATTCATAATTTGTATTTCTTCCCCCAATTTTGGCGATCTGTTTGACCAATGTCACATTTTGTCCCATTTTGTGCATTTGCATTTTCATTTGCACTTTTTCTTCAGTCCTCGGACGTGAGAATAAAATATTTATTATTCTCTTTCGCGAATTTAATTTATTCGTGATTTAAAAGCGAAAGCTAATCCTATCTTTGAAATTTGTCTTCATCGATTGTTTCTAAGTTGTCTTCCTAGAATTTTCCCCAATTCCTATTGGGATTTCCTCATCAGGAGCCCAAAAATAATTCTACTTGGCACTCCCGGTAACGAGATTTGCGCCGGGGAGGGTGAAAAAAAATCGATTGGATTTCGAAATTTTTGCAATTCGTAAACAAACTACGTCGAATTGTGAAATATAAGTCAATTTAGTGAAATTTACAACCCAATTTCGCATTTGCTGAAAAGTTAAGGATTTAGTACAAAAAACCTAAACTTTCCTCTGAATAAAAGTTTAGGATTTTTTTTCTCAAACACATTCCACTTGAAATAAGTTTAGGATTTTTTCAAAAATATCCTACAGACAAAAGTTCAGGATTTTTTCTCAATAAACAGAAGCGATCTGATTTTTTGCAATTCGTAATTTAATTACGTCGAATTGCGAAATCCTTTTATAGTCAGAACTTTTTGTCCAAAAAACCTAAACTTCTCAAGGATAAAAGTTTAGGATTTTTTCTCAACAATACTCGACCGAACAAAAGTTTGGATTTTTTTCATTTTTGCAATTCGTAAGTTAATTACGTCGAATTGCAATCCAAACAAAGCGGTTTGTAAACAATTTTCGGAGTCCGTTATACTCAAAAACTTCAGGTCCCAAAAAACCTAAACTTTCTTAAGGACAAAAGTTTAGGTCTGATTTCGTTTGGACAAAAAAGTTTAGGTCTAACTCAAAAAACATAAACTTTTGGAAGTCAATCTCGGATTTTGAATTTGAATCTTTTTGAAAAATTCGATTTTCTGAGTTCAGTCAAATAAAAAATGAACCTGACACCGCTTCAGAACCTTTTTTATCCACAAGCGGTCCAGCAACAATACCAAGCAATGAGGCAGCAATTTCAGCCCAATGCTTTGGTTGTCCAACCGCCACAAAACATTCAAGTTGTCCCGGCCGGTAATGCAAATCCAGTCGGCCAAGGACAAAACCCATACAATTTGAGGCCCCGGGTTCCAGCAAACTATCAGGAACCTTCCTCACATTCTTCCAACTTCGGGTCCTTCCCTGCACAAAATTCGGGTCAAAATTTTTCTGAAAACGATCCGATAGGTCACTCCACTCCCATTCAAAATCAAATCCAAGATGGGGGTAGGCAAAATCTGTACCCAATTATTCCACAAATGGATTCGCCACACATTTCCTATTCGATTCCAGTCCAGAACCATGGCCAAATAGATTCGGGTCATGGCAATGGAACTGCGGATTTCATTCAAAACATTGGGCTTCCACAGATTCCGGTACAACCACCGAATCCAAATGTGAACCAAAATTTGGGAAACCAAGATCCTAATGTCGGAAACCCAAATCTGATCCAACCAAACGTGCAATACTATCCGTTTGGCTTTGGACACAATCCAAATGCATTCGTTCCATTACAATATGGGGTTCAAATTCAAAACCCGGTTCAGCCCCAATATGTGGCGATCCAAAATCCGGTTCAGCAGCCAAAAAAAGTTTTTGCCAATCCGCAAACCGGCGGCCAGAGCAATCTTGAAAGGCAAATGGCAAATCTGATCCAAATCCAAATTGCGGACAGATACGCCAATGTATCAAACAATCTGAAAAGTTTGACAGGAACCGAGGGCCGTGATCGGATTTTGGACTTCTTTAGCCAATTGGATTTGCTGACAGAAGGCTGGGAAGATGCGAAAAAGGTGAATCTATTGCGCGCTAAAGCCAAAGACAAAGCGAAACGCACTTTTTCGGCGACCATTAAGAAATTCGGGGACCACGCACCCTATAATACAATTCGGGTGGAAATGATTGAAAAATTGCGAGAAACCGATACAAAGGAAACCACTTCGTTCAGAGCTTCAGCAATTTTCCACGCGCAAACCCGAGGAAGACGTGGTAAAATTCGGCGAAAAAGATCCAAAGATTGGTTGTCTGTGCTCACCCTGGATTGGATGAGGAACAATTGGACAAGCTAATGCAAATGTATTTCGTATCCAACATAAATGATCCGGACTTAGCGCGATTTTTGCAAATGCGCTCAAAGGAAGTCCAAAGTTTTGATGAGCTTATCATGTTGGCGAACAGATTGGACAAGATTGATCCCAGTAAAATACGGGCTCAACTGGGAGCGAAGTCCAAATCCAGTTCAGGGGAAACACAGAACAACCAGCAGCAATCCTCACAAAATTCTCAGCGTCCCCGGAACCATTTCAATTCCCGGAACGGACCGAATTCCAATCGAAACAACTGGAATGATTACGGAAATGGACAAAACCAAAATTTTCAGTCCAATTCCCAAGTTCAAGGAAGTTCCCAGAGGTTCTGGCAAAATCCCAATTCGAATGAGGGATTCCAGAACTCAAACCAGAACTGGAATCCGGGTTTCCAGAATTCAAATCGGAACTGGAACACGGGTTTTCAGAACCAGAATTGGAATTCGAACACGAACCCAATTCCAAGTTCACAACAGAATTTCGGGTCTCATCCACCTCAGCATATGACTGGAGGAAATCAAACACCCTTGAATCAGGGCAGGACTTTTGGGAATCAAAAACCAAAAGCCCAGAATGCCCCATTAATAGCCTGAGGAAACCGAAAATGATCCGGCTCATGCCAATCAATTGGGATGTATGGGATCGAGCAATGTTTCGGAGGCAGTAAAATTCTTTCGGACCTTGGGCCAAAGAGCCAAACAGATGAATTCTGGCAAGACTATACCTCCTTTGCTGTCCACTTGCAAAACAATTTCCGTGCAAGTTTTCGGAAAAGGCACGCAGGCTCTTTTGGATTNAAAAAATTTCGTTTCCCGCCCCAGCTCACAGGTCCAATCATGCGATTCCAAGATTGCATACCGTACGAATCGCGGATTTTCATGCTATTCCGCCATATTCTTCCCGTCATGAAAATTCCTTAATTGATAGCGCTCATGAAAATTTTCTGGTTGAAACAAATCAGAAAATGAGTGATCTTCAAAATCAGGAAAAGGGCGACGATTTTGGAAAAGTATTCGCGGGTTCCATCAAACAAATGGCCGCTGAATCTAATACGGACAGCGCCAAATCATCCAAACAAGCGGCGGAAAAGGGCAAGACCGGTTCGGTGGAAACCTCGGTAGCCTTGGCGGAAAGCTTTGAGTCGGTTAGAGCAATAGACATTTTCGCTCCATCGACCATTTTGCGCGGGAAATTCCAAATCTGCGGTGATTCAGCTGCTAAAATGCTTTCGTTCAAGCTGAATGGGACTCTGACCTTCCGCAAAACTTCTGTTGAATTGGCGGAACTTTTGTCAAATGCGGCGATCGATCCGATGACTGAGGAAGTGATAATTTGCCTCGGCCAGGAAGATCTGATAAGCGGGACAAGCTTGGAAGCCGTGAAAAAAGCGGTTGAGGCGATGGTCGAAAAGCTCAAGCAGTTTAAGGCCAAAGTCTTGTGGATTCCACCGCCATACAACCATGATTTGGCCGAAAAACATGAGGCCTATCTGCGGATGCTGACGGAGGTGGTGCCCCTGGTAGGACAAATCGAATTGGTCCTCACCAAAGGTTGGCGTTCGTACCCGGAACTCTTTCGTTTTGGTTCGGGTTACGATGGGTATCGTGTCACCCGTGGTGGGGAGTTGAAACGAATCGGCGCCAACGCCGTTGCTCATTTCCTCCATGCGGTTTTTGACATGAAAACCCCAATACAGGAGAATGAAAGGGCGGACAACCCAAAAGAAGTGGCTAATGAAAATTCCGTGCCACCTTCGCCAACTGGGAAAGTCCCGCAAGTGAGTCCTATTCCGCCGGCAAAGAAAATTCCGCCGGCTTTCCCGTTTCCGCCTCCTCAGGTGGCTCCGGGATCTTCCAACAGTCAGCAATGGGTCCCCCCTCATCCTCACGGCCAAAAACGGCGTGGAGGTCCAGTGGGTCGCGGCAATTTTGGCGGCCACAGACCGTTCATGGGGCCAAAAAGGGGCCGGTTCTGAGTTGGGCCCGGGTTTCTCCCCTTTGGACCTCATATTCAATTGTATCCCAGAAATGAGACCATTTTATGTTGTTGTTCTTTTTCATTTTTTTCATCTCATAATTTGACTTGATGAGATAAAAATTTTAAATTATTTGTGTTTCACTTCCGGGGATTTTCTGGTACCCGGTCGTATTTTTCCCTCGTTTCCTCCCCTCCCCGTGTGCGCATCTCTCGACGNGTAAAATTCGGCGAAAAAGATCCAAAGATTGGTTGTCTGTGCTCACCCTGGATTGGATGAGGAACAATTGGACAAGCTAATGCAAATGTATTTCGTATCCAACATAAATGATCCGGACTTAGCGCGATTTTTGCAAATGCGCTCAAAGGAAGTCCAAAGTTTTGATGAGCTTATCATGTTGGCGAACAGATTGGACAAGATTGATCCCAGTAAAATACGGGCTCAACTGGGAGCGAAGTCCAAATCCAGTTCAGGGGAAACACAGAACAACCAGCAGCAATCCTCACAAAATTCTCAGCGTCCCCGGAACCATTTCAATTCCCGGAACGGACCGAATTCCAATCGAAACAACTGGAATGATTACGGAAATGGACAAAACCAAAATTTTCAGTCCAATTCCCAAGTTCAAGGAAGTTCCCAGAGGTTCTGGCAAAATCCCAATTCGAATGAGGGATTCCAGAACTCAAACCAGAACTGGAATCCGGGTTTCCAGAATTCAAATCGGAACTGGAACACGGGTTTTCAGAACCAGAATTGGAATTCGAACACGAACCCAATTCCAAGTTCACAACAGAATTTCGGGTCTCATCCACCTCAGCATATGACTGGAGGAAATCAAACACCCTTGAATCAGGGCAGGACTTTTGGGAATCAAAAACCAAAAGCCCAGAATGCCCCATTAATAGCCTGAGGAAACCGAAAATGATCCGGCTCATGCCAATCAATTGGGATGTATGGGATCGAGCAATGTTTCGGAGGCAGTAAAATTCTTTCGGACCTTGGGCCAAAGAGCCAAACAGATGAATTCTGGCAAGACTATACCTCCTTTGCTGTCCACTTGCAAAACAATTTCCGTGCAAGTTTTCGGAAAAGGCACGCAGGCTCTTTTGGATTCTGGGGCCGAAGCGAATGTCATAAATCCAAATTTTCTTTATGAAGCAGTCCGAGAAGGAAATGTGAATTTGGAAGAATGGGGATTCTGCTTGAATGATGGGGATGATCGATTACGATTCGAAATGGCCTCTAAGCGGTTCGAGAGTGGCTATTATCGGTTGTGTGAACATTCCAGTTGTTTGGGAGAGTGTCTCACGAGTGATTTCTTTCATAGTAACTCGTGAAGAAATCGGATATGAAATGGTTTTGGGGACTGGAGCGCTGAGTCAATTAGGCTTCTATATTGGAAATTCGTTAACGGGAGAAAAAACTTCGTTTCCCGCCCCAGTTCACAGATCCAATCATGCGATTCCAAGATTGCATACCGTACGAATCGCGGATTTTCATGCTATTCCGCCATATTCTTCCCGTCATGAAAATTCCTTAATTGATAGCGCTCATGAAAATTTTCTGGTTGAAACAAATCAGAAAATGAGTGATCTTCAAAATCAGGAAAAGGGCGACGATTTTGGAAAAGTATTCGCGGGTTCCATCAAACAAATGGCCGCTGAATCTAATACGGACAGCGCCAAATCATCCAAACAAGCGGCGGAAAAGGGCAAGACCGGTTCGGTGGAAACCTCGGTAGCCTTGGCGGAAAGCTTTGAGTCGGTTAGAGCAATAGACATTTTCGCTCCATCGACCATTTTGCGCGGGAAATTCCAAATCTGCGGTGATTCAGCTGCTAAAATGCTTTCGTTCAAGCTGAATGGGACTCTGACCTTCCGCAAAACTTCTGTTGAATTGGCGGAACTTTTGTCAAATGCGGCGATCGATCCGATGACTGAGGAAGTGATAATTTGCCTCGGCCAGGAAGATCTGATAAGCGGGACAAGTCTGGAATCCGTGAAAAAATCGGTGGAGATCATGGTCGAAAAGCTCAAGCAGTTTAAGACCAAAGTCTTGTGGGTCCCTCCGCCGTACAACCATGATTTGGCCGAAAAACATGAGGCCTATCTGCGGATGCTTACGGAAGTTGTACCATTGGTAGGACAAATTGAATTGGTCCTGACCAAAGGCTGGCGTTCGTACCCGGAGATTTTCCGATTTGGCTCGGGTTACGATGGTTATCGTGTCACCCGAAGTGGGGAATTGAAGCGACTCGGCGCTCGCGCCGTTGCTCTTTTTCTCCAGTCGGTGTTTGACATGAAAACGCCAATTCAGGAGAACAAAAAGGCGGACACTCCAAAGGAAGTGGCTAATGAAAATTCCGTGCCATCTTCGCCGAAAGAGAAAGTCCCGCAAGTGAGTCCCAAGCCGCCAAGGCCGGCAAAGACNTATTTTTCCCTCGTTTCCTCCCCTCCCCGTGTGCGCATCTCTCGACGGACCACCGCAGCCGAATGTCGCTCCGCTCGCTCTCTTCTTCGCCCCATTTTGGTCGACGAGGACGTCTTCTTGCCGAACCGGGGGAGGCGTCTACGACGAATTTTCGATCGCACGACGGGACGTCGGCTGTCATCCGGGGGGAAGTACAATGGGAACCATTTACCCCATTCATAATTTGTATTTCTTCCCCCAATTTTGGCGATCTGTTTGACCAATGTCACATTTTGTCCCATTTTGTGCATTTGCATTTTCATTTGCACTTTTTCTTCAGTCCTCGGACGTGAGAATAAAATATTTATTATTCTCTTTCGCGAATTTAATTTATTCGTGATTTAAAAGCGAAAGCTAATCCTATCTTTGAAATTTGTCTTCATCGATTGTTTCTAAGTTGTCTTCCTAGAATTTTCCCCAATTCCTAGAATTTTATTGGGATTTCCTCATCAGGAGCCCAAAAATAATTCTACTTTTTAACACTACGAATTTTTTTTAAATGGATTAAAAAGTCCGGGGCCGGATCCAAGCTGCTCGCTAACCCGGATTCCGGGTCCCAGATCTAGTCCGGGGGTCTCCCAAAAATTCGAGATCCGGGTTTCTTAAAAATTCCGTGCTCTATTAGGTATACATATACGGAAAAATGGGAAAATTATCCTCCCTGATTTTTTTTCTCGAAAATTTTTATTAATATATCCTAATTTCAGGTCTTCTATTGCTCCAAAAAGTGCCAGCAAGCGGATTGGTCATCACATAGGCTCTTCTGCTCATTAACTATTCTGGAGAAGATTAATAATGGTTGGTTTTTGGTTTGAAATTTTCATAAATATGTTAGGTTGAGGGACTTGTGTAAAAATTTGATAGAACGTAGCAATGTTGTATATAGATTAATAATCGGCCGCGGAGATCGATGAAATTCTCGATACTTCGGCAAAATGATCTCGAGATTCTCGAAAAAAAATTTCTTTTTGAAAGTCCGAGATTTTGATCGAGATACCTCTATCGGCCGGTAATTTTTGACGCAATATCCGATTCTGACGTCCATTTTGATGCATCAGCGCCAAAAAGTGACGTCAGATGACGCATTGCATCAAAATGGACGTCAGAATCGGATTCTGCGTCAAAAATTACTTCATAGGATTATTTATTTAAGTGATTTTGCAGGAGTTTTTATTTTTTTAAAGGGGAGTATAAACTTAACTATTACTCTAAATATAAATACCAAGCCCATCAGACTTTTATTACAAGATTAAAGTCATTAAAAAAACTTTGTCATTTTTACGTTTGTCATGCAAATTTCTGATATTATTTGGCAAAATAAAATTTAATAACGGTTTGAAAACTCTAAGTTGGAAACTCTGTTCTCGCGGTGCTTCTGCATGTGTGCAACCCGACACCTGCTTTCATTGAGATTCCACTGGAAAAAATAAACGATGAATGGGTTCCGGATGTGGACTCTACACTCGCCTTTTTTGGCAACTCTCCCAAAGGCCACAGTTCCAAGAACAGGAATGTCAAAGGTCGTTTATTATTATGAAAGGTGGAAACTCTGTTTTCGTTGTCCTATTCTTGTTATATTTTTTATTGCTGTTTTTTGAGTTTGAACTATATATTAGATCTGAGAGATTAAACTATATGAGTTGTGGGAGTAACAAGGCCATAGCCAGGGTGGGGAACTGGGGTGGGGGGTACTGGTCCCTCCCCGAAATCCGAAAAATTAAATTTTTTTGGGGGGGGGG
>LDKF01001804.1:11048-21230 GCA_001026735.1 Rotylenchulus reniformis
CACTCTCCCCCCGAAACCTGGCCTCTGGCTACGGCCTTGGTGAGTAATAGGCCTTATTTTAGTTGTAGAATGCATCTTTATTTTAGTGGGAATCCGATATATCTTTTTTGGCAAATCAATATGATTCAATCAAATTTAAAAAAGCCAATTCGATTTTAAACATATTTTTCGCAGCAAATCGTCCGATGAAGCACTTGCTGCATTTTTGGTATCATGAACAGTTTCTCACGGATGGTTCCGAGAATATATGTGTCTACAATCTCCTCAATGGAGTGGTGCCGCACCCTTGGAAAGGACACGTTTTGGTTGTGAAAGATGAATGGTACGAAATTATTTCTCGACTATATCAAATTATAAATTATATATTTCACATTTAAAAAGCAGTTTTTTCAAAATTTAAGGATCGATGGTCGCTCGAATTACGTGGATATGCAAATGAGTGATGCTGGGGACATCATTGATTTCTTCCAAACCCATGGTTCCAGTGACGATCAATGATGTTAGATCTTGGATGTGATGAGAAGAGAGGAGAAAGCCATAAATTCGGATCAATTCACCACATCAATGTTTTACACTTTATGACTGTTTGATTGATGCTTATCTTCTACAAAATCTTAATTTTGAAAAAAAATGAAATCTTGACGCCATAATCTCACCATTTGTCCTTTTGGCATCAAGGGCGGAGAGGAAAAGGAGAAAAGAAGAGCTGGGCCGACTGGTTTCTTAAAACATTTTTGAAACAAAATTTTCAATATAGCAGCTATAATAAACACTCAGGCTAAAAAGAATTAATTTTCTGAATGTATTCATTTGATTTTCAAATTTCGAAAATTAGTCTTTTAATGGCCATAAGATTCTTAATAGCGAATACATAGCAAATGATAAAAATATCTATTAAATTTGAGAGGACTTGAATTGGAATCTGCCAAGAACGAGAGCCTCAGGACTATTGGATCAAGGGTTGAGAGAAGGGACAGGCATCAGAGAAATTCATTTGTTTTTCGTTAAAGAAATTTTATGAAATTTTTAAAAAATTCTCAAAATGATCGTAATGAGTAGGGATGGAATAGTACGTATCCAGGGGTGGCTGGTGGTATGCAACCCCCCTCCCTTATCCCTACGGTCAAAAAATGGGAAATTTCTTTGCCATGGGCGAAAAATAAGGCATTTTTGGCTAAAAATTGCAAAACTGGCACAAAATTGGCTTGAAAATGTCAAAAAGCACAAAATAGCCATAGGAGAGATTTCGCTCTAAAAAACCTAATAAGCACAAATATTCAATGTAATATAGATATTACTTACAAATTAGGTTGGACACTATTAACAATTAAGTTTTAGGGTCTTTAATTTTTTTCGAAAAAATGTTTTATTGGAATCTAATAAAGCCCTACCAAAACTTGATACAACCAATGGAAACAAATGAAATTATTATTCCTTTATTTGTAAAAAAAAATTAAAAACATTCCAAAAGCGGTCAACCATTAAGAAAACTGATACATTAAATTAGGCATCAAAAACAAGAAAAAAAATGCAGAAAATGTATGAATGAAAACAAATTGTCACCAAATCTTTCGTTTCTTTACTAACACCAGCTAGCATCATCTTCCCTCCTCCTCATCGTCATCATTGAACACTATTCTCTAAAAAATAAAAATGGATACGGTGCTAAAATGTTTGGCCCAAAGTTCCAGCGATAAAATCGTGCAAATTTTATGCTTTATTTTTGACTTTTCAATTTCCCGGAAATTCGAAAGATCATTTAAAATTCTTTGTTCGAAAATTTCAAAAAATTCAACGATTTTCAAGGAAATTTGGAAAAGACCAATAAAGCATAAAATTCGGTAGATTGTCCCTGGAAGTTTGCCTCTTTGGCGATTTTTTAGGAAATGACTCATTCAAAACTTAAAAAACCAGGAAAAGGATAGAATTTTTTTCCAATTTTAACAATTTTTTAAAATTTATTGAAAGGAATTATTTTCTAGCACAACGACCTTGGCTTTCTTTCCCTCTTGCTGATGATCGTCGTTGGTCCGGTTTGCAGCCCTTTTCCTGGTCTCCCGTGCCATCTGCTGCTGTTGCACCTTGCGCTCCCGCCGCCGCTCCTTCCGTTGCTGAACCCCTTGCACTTTGGCCAACCTTGCCTAAATTAGAAATAAACGAAATTTCCATTTTCCCTGATTCTGCTCGATAATTAAAGCCCTTTTTAACGTGCCATAAAACTGATAGGAGTTGGTGTAGGAAAGGGGAAAAAATTAAATTTATAAAAAATGACCAATTTCCTTAAGAAAAGGCTTTGTCAGAGATATTGGCAAATTTTATTCGGTGGCCCCTATCGGGACCGCCGATACTCAATTTTCTTAAGAATAAGTACTCATTCCTCTGGCCATAAACGTGAAATTATTTTTTCCCTGAAAATTTTTCGATTATCCTATCGCTTATTAGTAAACCCATTATCCTACTCCCACAAGGGCATAATGAGAAAAAAATTGTCGGGTGAAGTGGGGTATCCCCTGTTGGGGTAGAGAAGTTGCTATCGATGTAATTATCCCGATGTAATTATAAATGGATAGGGGTGGGTGGTTGGTTTTCCCGTGCTAGGACGTTAAAAAAACCGCCATATGGGGCGTTAAAAACTGCCAAATTTTTTAGTCTGGCCGAAAATATTTTTTAAAGACTAGGTGAACTTTTTGCCGAATTTCGAAAAATAAAAATGCCAGAAGATAGAGCATAAAATTCTGCACAATGGCTTTTTATACTTTCGGCTTTTTATGGCTTTTTATACTTTCGGAGTCTTAAAAAAGAGATTTCGGCCAGATTGGAACATGTGGCGGTTTTTTAAGGCCCTAGTCTATACTATTTTTTCCGATTTTTTCGAATCCGCAAAAAAGACTGCGAATTTTTATTAACCGTCAAAATAAAGGACCATCTAAAAGATGATATTTACTACCTTGCTGAACTCCGTCCAATACTGCGCCTCCTCCTCGCCCTCCAACACCACCCCGCTCAGCTCCGACCCATCCATGAGTACTTTGCCGTCATTGGCGGCCGTTACTGCCTTTTGCCATGCCTCTTGTGCCATATTTTCCACGTTGCCGCCAAAGCGGATGGTGGCCTAGATTGGAGAGAAAAGGATGCCAAATCAATTAGAATGTCCACATTGGAAATAGTTAAATTATTCCGGATAACTAAATTTCGAATCATTGGCCAAAATAATTTTATAAATTATGTGCAGATCAAGGAGGGTCCCAGTCTTCAAAAATAGGATTGAGCTTGAGCGGAACCGGACCTTTTGCGAAAACCGGAACCAGCAGAATCGGATCTCTTAAACGGAACCAAATTTTTGACCGGATCAAGTGGAAATCAGCCTTTTTCGAATCAATTCTAACTCCAGACTCCACCAAGCAAAATCCAAAATTTTTCAAAAAGTAAAAAATAAAGTTTGCGTTACTTATTCAGATGTCTTGATAAAATTCTTCTTTTTGTCCATTCATCCCAAATGGAAGTTTTATTTGACCCTAAAACTTGATAAATGCTTGGCCATTATTATTTATGACATGGTCTCAATGTCGCAGCACTCACCTCATCAGCCCCGTTGATCATAACATATGCGGGCACGCCGTAGGGCTTGAAGAACAGCTTGAGCATGTTGACCAGTGCTGCTCGATGAGCATGCTCCTCGCCGGTGGGCAGCCCGTTCAGTTTCAGCACCATCCCCTTCACATATTTCGCCCTGGTTTGCTGCTCAATGGCCTCCCTGCGCTCCAGTTTCTTCAGCTCTCGTCGCGCATGTCGTTCCACATTTTTGTCCGCCCAGTATGTCTCCTGCATTTTGGCCTCAATCTCGTGTTTATCCTTGAGAAGAATTGGAGTGGAAAAAAGATCAAAGGTAAATAAAAAAAGTGAAATGAAAAAATATTGGTTCATGTGTAGAAACTAGAAATGGCTAAATGAGTATATAAAAAGGCTCATTTCAAGCAGAAATGTTCTAAAGTAGAGTAAACCCAAATAAATGTAATAAAATTCCGCAAAAACAGCTCAGAAAAATCCTTTTTTTTATTAAAAAGACACATTACTTGTTATGTTTTTATTAATTAAATATTACTAGGTCGGATCATAAAAGTGACACGTTTTGTATTCGCGCGATAACTGAACAATAAATGATTCAAAAAATCTACACATTTCAGAAATGATACTCCTATATGTCCTCTACAATTTTGCTTTTACAGAAATTTTCATCCCTGACAAAAATTTCGAGAAAAAAAATCCCGAAGTGGCCTAGGTCAACAATGGCCAAACCGGTTTTTCGGGCTTAATACCAGGTTTTAGACAGGAAAACGGACTGTTAATACCTCCGTCTAATAGTCCAGGGGAAAAACAACAGTTAATGCAAAACCCGCATCTCAATTCCCCCACTCTTTGATTTTTTTATGTTTTTTCAAACTTCCGAGCAAAAATAGCGTTTTTGGCCTATTTTCTATTAAAATGGCCCATTTTTGCCATTTTCGCCCAAAGTTTAAAAAATTCATAAAAAATTAAAGAGTGGGTGAATCGAGATGTAGTTTTTTGCATTAGCTGTAACATCTCTTGGGCTATTAGGTGGGGATATAAACAGCCTGCCTTCCTAACAAAAACTAGGTCTTAAACCCGAAAAATCGGTTTGGCCATTTTTGACCTAGGCCACTTCGGGAATTTTTTCTCGAAATTTTTGTCAGGGATGAAAATTTCTGTAAAAGCAAATTGCAGAGGACATATAGGAATATCATTTCTGAAATCTGTAGATTTTTTGAATCATTTATTGTTGAGTTACGTTCGCGTGAATACAAAATGTGTCACTTTTTATAATAATGGCGATATCTTGATGATTGGTTAATTAACCTTAAATTTGAGGCCTTTCTCAGCGACCAGCTGCTTGGCCTGATCCTGGTCCATGAAGGTGACAAACACTGAGCCTTTGAAGACTTTTGGCGTTTCTTCGGATCCCTTAGTTTTTCGCATCAAAATGTTCAACACATGGCCGAATTGACCAGCAAATTCAGCAATTGCATCAAGAGTGCTGTCTTGTGGAAAGCCTCTCTAAAAATTCTATGGGTTTCCTTCTTTTATTTTAAAGTTAAGAGTCTTAAACATGGCTCTCACAATCAGACCCAACATAAAAAATAAGGACATCAGGATCAAAATCTAATAAGTAAGATTTTGAGTCAAAAATAGGGACACTTTTTAAAAAATATATCATCAAATTGAATAAATATTGGTATTTTTAAATCAAATCAATGAAATTTATCAAATAATTTCCGATCGTCGCTATTTGAAATTAAAAACGCTAAATAAGCTGAGCAAAATTTTTAACTTTTACTGTTACCGTAGGTCCCCATAAGGAATAAAAAAATGCAATTATGCCGGAGATAAAAATTTGTTCCCGTCTTAAAAAAATTTCAAACTTCTAAAAAAGCACAAAATAAGGTGTCAAGAATAAGGAAAAAATGATATGTACTACTCCTCTACTTTTTCATTTTACTATAATTTTAAAAAATTATTTTCCATTATATCAATTTTGAATTTTTATGCAAAGAAAATTGTTCCCTACCCACCAGAAGCATAATTAAAAGCTGAAAACCTCATCGGCCTTTTTGGAGCGATCCAAAAATTAAAAATTTTGCTTTAATAAAAAAATATTCGCTAAGACCCAGAAATTTACTGACAATCCATGACCCACCATGTAGACAGAGCGACATCTGATCTCCTTCCAATACTCAAGCGTGTTATCCGGCAGCGGCACCTCGGGATTGCGACGGATTTTTGTGCCATCATCGGACACATCGATCAACCGGGAGTCCCGCAGAGCCGCGGCGATCAATTCCAAGTCGGTAGTGAGTGCGGCCAAACGGTTGAATTTCAGCATTATGCTCAGCGGAATCCCTTCAATACAGAAAAAAAATAAAAAAATAAATGAAAATCACTATTTGCTTGTATTAATTTTCAGGGCATGCGCAGAGCATGACCCGATGATTTTTGACATTATGCTATTATAAAAATCCAATGACAATTTTTCTTTTGTAAAAATGATTAAAAAGATTTTGAATTTGAACTGATATTGCAAAAAAATCTTTTAGATTTTTAAAAATTTAAAAGTTTCTTGTAGAATACAAAAAATAGATCTAGTTCCAGTCTAGGGTCTAATTTCTTGAACCAAATATATTTTTTCAGGGCAATCCTGAAGTTTACCCGTTCCGAAAATTTTTCAATTAAAAACCCTATTTTTGTAATTCTGCTCTTTACTCGGAGGTATTCAGGGATGATGAACACGACTGTAACTGTACATATTATTTTTCGAAATTCAAATTTTTTTAGACCGAAATCGAATCGGACAAAAATATTCTTTTTTTTTCATTCCCCAATTCACTCTGGGGTTTTTGAGGTGCTGATCGATCAAGATAGATCAAGTAAAAAAGTATATTCAGTTAAAAAAATGTTCGCAAATTGAAAAATATCCGTGGATTTTTATGTATAATTCCTTAAAATCACGGAAAATATGGAAAGAATAATGTAAATTGTAATGTAAACAAATTATATTATTCTGTAATGTAAATTAAAACTGATGAGGTGCCGGCAATCCCGATAGGGGCCGCCGGGGAAAATTTTTGAAAATTCGTTCATTTTTTCAATAATTTCATTGCATTAAGAGGGTCCGATAGGGAGCGGTTGCATTAAGAGAGTCCCGATAGGGAAATTTTTTTGAAAAATTATACCGTTTTCTTACCAAATTTGCTCATTTTTTGCAGAAATTTCCTTAGTTAGTAGGGGTGCCGGCGGTCCCGACACGGAGCAGCCGGAATTTTTTTTTTTTGAAAATTGTGACTCTTTTCTTGATAAAATTCATCATTTTTTTCTTCTCTTTTTCTTCTTTTTTCCCTTCCTCTCCCTCGCCTACGTACNCCCCCCCCCCGTACTATCCTCCTTCCCCTACCGGCCCCTCGTACTAACTATCCTAGGGGGGAGGGGGTCGGCCCCCCTTATTTTAGCTATGTATTTGACTTTTATTTCGGTCTAAAAAACTTTGAATTTCGAAAAACCTATCGTGTACAGCATCCCGAAAAAACCTATCGGGTACAGCATCCCTGAAAATCCCCGAGTAGAGCACGGAATTACAAAAATGGGGTTTTAATCGAAAAAATTTCGGGACGGGCAAACTTCAGGATTCTTTTTGCAGGCCAAAACAATTACTTACATCCATCGTCCTTTTTCATTTCTTCCTGAAGAAACTTGTCACGCAGCAAATTGATGTCTCCAAAGTAGTACTAAATTAAAATTTCTTAAAAATAAATAAATTTAAGATCCAAATTCAATTACCTCGACTTGCTGCACAATTTTTTCTTCTTGGCTCGGTTGCCGTTGTCTCTCTTCATCCTTCCTCTTCTCCTCCTCTTTCTCTTCTTCATCCTTCCTCTTCTCCCTCTCTTTCTCTTCTTCATCCTTCCTCTTCTCCCTCTCTTTCTCTTCTTCATCCTTCCTCTTCTCCCTCTCTTTCTCTTCTTCATCCTTCCTCTTCCGTTCTTCCCATTCCTCCTCTTTCTCTTCCTCCCATCGCTTTTTCTCTTCTTCCATCTTCCTCTTCCATTCTTCATCCCTCTTCTTCAGTGCTTCTTCCGTTTCCCTCATTTTCTCCTCTTCCCATCGCTTCTTTTCTTCTTCTGCCAATTGCTCGCTTTCCTTGTTAGCTTCTTTAGGAAACTAAAAATAAAATTCAGAAAATTGTTTTATTTATTTTTTGCGCATAAATTATTTTAAAAAATTGTTTAAAAGAATATTTTTAATACTTTTTGTTCCAAAGCGTCGATCTTCTGACTCATTTCCAGTTGGGATGCCTTGAGATCCAAAATGAGTTGGGCATCGGCATGTCGCTGATTTTCCAACTAAAAAGTCAAAAAATAGTTGCTAAAAAATCAGCGATTTTATCAAATTTTTTATTTCTATTTCGTAATTTAACTATAAAATCATTTAAATTATTGTTTTCACCGTGCTGAGTTGTTTTCTCGAAAAGATTTAAATGAATTCACCAAAAAAAAATTTAAAAAAATTACAGCTTGTTAGATAAAATTTACAAAGACTTTTTCTTTAAATTAGCCCTAAATTTTTTTCGATTCGGTATTAAAAAGTTTTGCTCATAAAAGAATAAATATATTTGGCATCCAAAAATATTTTATACCTCTAAAAAATTCAAAAAAAGACTAATAATTTTTAACAATTTAGATATTTTTCGAAATTGCAGTTGTTGGCATGCCTACAAAACACCGATTGATCAAAATACCGACTCATCAAAATGCCGATTTTTCAAAGTACCGACTGAGCCAAAAATTATCAAAATACCGACTAAGCCAAAAATTATTAAAATACCAACTGATCAAAATACCGATTTTTCAAAGCACCGACAGAACCAAAAATTATCAAAATACCGACTTAAAATCGGTATTTTTGTCGGTATTTTAATAATTTTTGATCAGTCGGTATTTTAATAATTTTTGGCTTAGTCGGTGTTTTGATAATTTTTAGCTTAGTCGGTATTTTGTAAAATCGGTGTTTTGTTGCACAGCGGCAGTTGTTAAGTTGCTTTTTATTCGAAAAAAATAAAAAATCACAAACTTGAGCGAATTGTCTCCAGATCGCGGCCAATTCGGTTTTGGTGGTCTTGCTCAATGTGTCCAAGTGGCGTTTTTCGTCGTCCTTAGTTAAATAAAAATATTAAAAAATAATTTTTAACAACGGCAAAATTTTTCATTTAATTAAAAACAAAAACACAAAAAATCTTTCTATTTTAAAGTTCCAGTTTAAGGAAATTTTTTACATTTTTTGAAAAAGTAATCTCTTATATGTTTTCAAAAAAATTCCAATGAATTTTCAATATGGAATTCCCCATCTTTCTTTTAAAAATTTTAAAAATCAGCATAAAAACCCTTGAACCGGGAATCTTTTTTAATTCCATAATTTTATGGCATGCTGCATTATTTAAGTGATTACTGATTATTTACTCCTTTGCTTTCCTTTTTTCTGGGGATTTTTTCCCTCCATCAATTTAAAAAAAGATTCGCTTCATAAAATTACAATTCAAAGCAACTCAATCGGCGCCCTATTATTTTGAATTTAAGCATCGTGACTTACCTGCTGTTCCATGCCCTGTTCATCGGTAGAGGTGCCGGCTCCATTGTCATCCATAAACTCGTTGCCATTTGCTGGATCCATGGAGTTTTGATTAGTTAGATTTTTAAAAGCTAAAATTTTAGCTGCAAAACTAAATCATTCTATTTAATTCATTAAAATATAAAAAAGTAATGCTATATTTTTTTTTGATTTTGCTGTAAAAGGATCATCAGTAGAATAAAAAATGTTCTTCCAACTATGTGTTTAAACAAATATATTGGCGTTCTTTAACAAAATTGAAAAATAATTAATATAAAGATTTGCCAAAAATTTATCCGTCTGTCACAAAAACCAGTAAATAATCCGATCAGGTCGATTGATCAGATTTCCGATCACATTGCATGCTTCTCAGTCCATTCCCGGGCAGTCGCATCGTATTTGGCCCGATCAGCCTTGTACACATCAGCAATGTCGCGCCGCAATGGAGACTCCGGGTTCGGATCGCAGAGCATCGAGCAGATGGACAGCAGAACTATCATGCACGATTAATAGAGATAAAATTGATCAAAATCATGGTTTGGACAACGGAAAAATTCATTCTTTGTTTAAATTACAATTTTGGTGTTCATTGATTGTAATTTCTTTCTGATGAGTTAAAACAGAAAAACCCAATTTCTATTGTCATAAAAAAATCTAAATTCATTTTACATAAACATTTAAAATCCATCTTTGGAGTGAGTTTAAACCAAAAAATGGAACTTTCAATGAAAATCCCATTGTCCGGAAGCGTAGTTTCTATTTCTAGCACTAGCAGGCCCGTAGCCTGGAAAAAATTTTTGGGGAGGGGCACCAGGGGGGTCAGAAGGGGTATAGGGACCGCCGGAGAAATTTTAGAAAATTTTTTGACGATTTTTAAAGGAAATTGGCCATTTTTCTTCAAATTTTTCAAAAAAAATCGTAAAAAAATTCAAAAAATGGGGGGACCTTTTCTCTTTTTTTGGTCTTGGCAGTTAGGGGGGCAAGTGCCCTCCTAGTTCCCCCTCCCCTGGT
>LDKF01001805.1:0-22559 GCA_001026735.1 Rotylenchulus reniformis
ATGGGGACCGGGGGATCGGAGGCTGGGGCCTGATCAACCCCAGAGCCCATCTCCCGGGGACCCTTGGACCATGACCCTTCCCCAATTCCTAATCCCCAATGGACTACTCCCGCCGGCCGAAACCAGCACTCTGCCCTGCGCACGTGTTACTGGTAGCACCGGATGGTTCGGCCTTATCAGGTTGGGAGAGCGGTCCATCGGCCTGGGCGGCCAGGGCCGGGAAGGTAAGGGGGTAAGAAAGCACTGGCCAGGTAAGACTTGCTTCGGCATTAAAGAGAAAGACCCCGGGGCACAAGGCGCGCTAAATTTCGGGCAAAAGGCCGTTGAATCGCACGCCAATTTTCCGGCAAAAGCCGATAAACCGCGCGCCAAATTTTCAAAAAAACTGATGAACCGCGCGCAAACTTTTCAGGCAAAAAGCCGACAAATTGTGCGCTAAATTTCCGGCAAAAAGGCCGATGAACGCGCGCCAAGTTTCCGGCAAAAATGCCGATGAATCGCGCACAAATTTTCCGGCAGAAAGCCGATGACTCGCGCGCCAAATTTTCCGGCAAAAAGTTGACAAACTGCGCGCTAAATTTTCCGGCAAAAGACCGATGAATCGCTCGCCAAATTTCCGGCAGAAGGCCGATGAATTGCGCAACAATTTTCCGGCAAAAATCGTGCGCCAAATTTTCAAAAGAAGCCGAGGAATCGCGCGCTATAAATTCAAATTAGAATTCCCGCGGATGCCCCCTTGCTTTGGGGATGCCCCTATTTGGGATGAATTACCCTAGGATGCCCCCTGTCTGTTGGGGATGCCCCCTATTTTTTGGGGATGTATTTCCGGAAGTTTTCCCGCCGAAGCGGATGCCTGCAGAAGAAATTAGAAGCATTTTTGGGCTTCCTCCCCTACACATTAATTTTCGCGGTGCACCAAACAGATTCAAATTAGCTTCGGCAAGAAAAAGTTCAATTCTTGTAAGCACAACCTTTGGGAGGTCATTAAAAATGAGAGAGAACGCAAAAAAAAAAAGAGCAAATTCACGAAAGACCGAATTCCGCACTTTTCGGAGTTTCATTGTTGGTGTTTTGTAATTTCACTTTTCACTTCACTTATCTCACTTTGAATTTCCAACTGAGTTTGGTATTGTTTAATTACCCTAGTAGTTTTAAGTGCCAAGCAGGAAGTTTCAGATCCAATTAAGCGCTTTCTCTTCTCTCAAGGCTTCGACAGGGAAAATATTCTTTTTTTTGCAAATATTGTAAAATCGAAAATCCGTTGAATTCCAAATTTATTTTTGGTTCTAAATTTTATATAGCGGAAGTTTTCCTTAATGAACTTTCTTCAAGCACCTTTCTCTGTGTGCCCTTGTTCCATTATATTTTTCTATCACTTCAGTGTAAAATTCGCTTCATAAAACTCAAAACAATTCAATTTCTTTTTGTGCCCATTTTTTTTTCTCTCATTTCACTACGGTACTGTCCACGTGAGTAAATGTTGAAGAAAGATGATGGATGTGATAGGGGATTTAATGGACCTAGGGAATGCTGCGGAGCAAAGGTTGCATCATCCTTCCCTTGTTCCACTTTTCCGCTTCCCCTCTACTGTTGGAGCATCCATCTCTCAGGGCCCATCGATTGTAATTTCCGTCCATTTTTTTTACATTTGTCCACCACTGCCTATCCTATTCATCCGACAGTTGAAAGATGAAGGATATGATAGTAGGTGCTTCCCACTAAAGACACCTATCCCATCAGGTTAGGCCCTTCAGATTGAGCAATTCCTCTTTGAGTCAATAAGAAGAAAATTCAGAATCTGTGGGATAGAATAACTACTAATGAATCCCTCCAGTCTATCAAGTAAATTTAAAATTTTTCCCTCTCAATTTAGCTATCAAAACTCATATTTTTCCTGCACACTTCATCTTGGTGGCCCACTTCCAGCTTCGGCAGTTACAGGTATTTTTTTCTGACTATACACCAGACATTGGCCCAGAAATAACCGGTAAAGGAGCGATTTCTCATTTTTTAAGCATGAAACTTTTTAGCTTTGATCGGAATGATTATTTTAAAATTTCCGTGTTCACCTTCTCATTTTCTTTCTCTACTTTCATGAGAAATGAGCAAAAAAAAAATTTTTGGGCGTAAAACTGAATTTGAAATTCATTTTATGAATATTTATTTTAAAATAAACGCTAATCTTTTTCTCTGACTAAACTCTAATTGTACACCGTCTATGAGCTATTTCGCCTTTATAAAACTCGAATTTCTTTAATGTCAAAAAAAATGAAAATTTTCTTTTAAGACAAAAATGGTTAACTATCCCTTTAGTCCATTTTTAAAATTGTAGGTTTTTTTTTACAAAAATTCAATTTTTGTAAGAAAAGGGCCCTACTCCTCAAAATTCTCCGCGCTAATTACGCTTAATGCCGTGAAATTATTTTTGTAAATTTTCTGAAAAATACTCAATTTTCTTAAGGGAAAAGGGCTCAAAACGCAAAGTTTTCCCCGGCGGCTCCTTTAGTCCACTCTAAAATTTCAAAAAAAATTTTTTTTTCTGTCCTTTCCTAAACCAATGTTAATAAAAGAAAATGTATTTTCTATGTAGTGAATGAGGCATAAATTCATCTGATGGTACTCAAAAAAAAATCTTTTAAAAAAAATGTTTTTGACATTCTTGTGAAATTTTTGCTTTGATTTTGGTTTCTGGGTTGAGTCATGTTTTGATGTTCAGACGTAAAACAGAAAATAATTTTATTTTTAATTCCCGGCCTTTGATTAAAAAAAAAAATTTCTGCCTCTATCAAGTTTTGAAAAAGTGACATTTGGATAAATCTGGCTTTTTGCATTTAGCTTTCGAAATTTTAAACTTTGATTACTTTATTTCAACTGAAAATATTTTTAGAGAAACATCCAACTTGCTGCTGCGATCTTCTGGTTCAGCCACAGTCCAGCCTTGTGGTGTTCTACAGCTTCGGCAGATTCTGGTGGGTTTATTGGGTACTTATTTTTCGAAAAATATAGTCTGGGTCCTTTTTTTTGGTATATTATAATAAGTCCGTATTTTTTTCTTTTCTCTTTGCGTTTTTGTGTAATTAGTAATTCATTATTTTCTATCATCTCAATCACAAAAGAGCATTGCCAAATCATATTGGAGCAAAATTTCTGAGAGCAAAGCTGAGAGCAAAATTTTTTTTTTCTTAGCACAAATTCGAAAATAACTTTTTATTGGAACAAACCAAACGAAGATGGTTGAAAGGCATCTTGACATTTGTAAGGATGGCCGGATGTTTTTTTAAAAGAAAATCGATCATCTTTCCCGTTTTTCTCGCTTAGGCAAATTCTGAAATTTTCACCATTTGGTGTGCCGGTGATCCCAGCAGGGATCGCAGGAGAATTTTTTTTCGAACTGGATCTTTTCCCGTAAGAAATTTGGAAAAACTTCAAAATCATGACAAAATAGGTAAAAAGGTCAGAAATTAGGACACCTTGAAAATAGGACAATTGGTACACCCGATTAAAAAAAAAAGATTTTTTTTTTGGAAGTGAATTCTACAATAAAACTTTTTTTTTGATAGGCCGGACATTCTTTCCACGGGAATTTTCTTTTAGGAAGAATTTGGAAAGAAAGTGGAATTCTTCCCCCCCCCCCCCCAATTATTTAAGATTCCAAGATTGATTGTTTCTTTCCTAAAAAAAAAAAAATTTTTTTTTTACTAATTTGGCAATGATCTTTTATCTTTATGTTCACTCGGAAGTCTTAAATCATAAAGCTTTAATCAATTGTGAAAGAATTTGTGTTTTAGAGTGATTTTGTTTGAATGGTTGTGTGAAAGCATTCTCTTTTCCTTCTTACTCTTACGGCTTCTTTTTATCTTTGCCCCACTTGTTTTGTGAGTTCCTTTTCAGTGCCTAGGCATTCATCAGATCAGTCAACATAAATTTGGTGTTGGGAGAATAAGGGGTGGTTCCAGGATTTTAGCTTGAAGTGGGAACCCATGTATAGGTGCTTGAAAAGGGTACGCATGTTGTCAAAAATTCGGAAATGTTCACTTTTAAAGGGGTATTCTGTTCGAAAATCGGTTCATAGGACGTATTTTTTTTTCTCCTTACTCATAAAATTTAGAAATTTTCTCTAATTTTAGCAATTTAGGAGAGCCCGAAAATTTTTGAGATTTCAGATTTTATGTCTCTCTTAATAAAATTGGTCATTTTTTTTTTTCTTCTCCTTCCTTGTCAATTTTTTTTTCTCTTCTTTTTCCCGTTGTACCCCCTTAAAATCGCCACTGGGAAGAACGCTTTAGCCATCGATTTTTGCGGAATGAATTTATTATGCTATTTAATTCCAAGATGGACGAGCTTTTGGGGGGAAAATAACGGATCAGTACTTCGGTAATTATCTGAAAATTATTTTTATTCGGAAAACCAAAGGGCTGAGTTTTTACATTAGCAAAAAAAAAAAAAATTTTTTACAGGAGAAATATGAGTTGCTTTTTATTCTTATTTTTTTTTACTTTCTATTTTACGAAATATGACCTTTCAATTTTTTTTTCTCTCCTAGCATAATGAGCAATTTATTATTTTTAAAAGTTTTGTAGAGATTTTGCCTCAGTTAATTTTTTTGTTTCTCTCTGTTCATTTTTTTTCTCTTTCATGTTTTTTAAATACAATAAGAGCACTTTTCCAAGCCTGCAAGGAAAAATATAAAAAGCCTCTGAAATGAAAACTGAATTACAAAACGCAGACAGCGAAACTGTGGCATTTGGTCCTTTTGAGCCCGCTGTTATGTAGTTAGCGCAGCCGTGAGCACAGAAATTTTCTTTTCTTTTTTTTTCTCTCATGCTCATTTCCACTACTCTTTATTTTCTCATAAATAGAACTAAAAAAAAAAAAATTTTTTTTTCATTTTTCTTTTCAGTGGGTTTTACTAATACATCTCCTCGGCTAACTTCAAAAAATAGTACTGCAAAATGGCTGTTTTTGCAATAACTTCTTTTATTCATTTCAATTTCTTGAGTATCATTTTCCTTTCTTTGTCTTATGGGGTCATCTTTATTGCCTAGGCAGGTTTTTGTTTTCTGTTTTTATTTTTAAGATGAGTCATAACTATGTCACTCTCGCTTAAGACTCGCAAACTACCCTGGAAATATGGCGGGTGCTATGTTTCTGAAAATTTACCATGTCGCTAGCCATTCCTTTTTAAGTTATCACGGTTTTAACCATGTTTTGATTTTCGTTTGATTAGGAGTAAAGTTAAAAATAATAAAAAAAAAAAAGAATTTTTTTTTCCTAACTATCATGCCAATATTCAAAATTAGGATTTTTGTTATGTCTGTTCTGAAATTCGCAGTCGCCCCAAAAAAGGGGCCACCTCGCCCCTTTAGAAAATTGAATCTAAAAAAAGTCTTTGGACTTTTGGACAATGAAAAAGTGCAGCAAAATCGAAAACTAAACGAAAAGTGGCTTTCTGCATCTCCTATTATGGATGGAGTCGTTTGTCGAAAAAAATCTAACTTTCGATACATCCGAAAAATTGAAAATGGTAGATCGGAATTTTGGTACCAAAAGATCAAAAATCGAAGATCGACTCCATCTCTAATTCTGATAATTGAATTCCAGTGTGATTGTGAAATAGAAAGCGCCTATTAAGAAAAAATATTGCGCTCTTAGCATGCAGGGCGAGGAATTTTTCCCCAGCATCCATAAAATCAGATCAAATAATATGAAGCACTTTTTGTGGCGAGAAAAGGGGATAAGCGAAGGGCAACACTATTAGACTGTAAATTCAGTCAGAGAAGGTTCGGATGGACACCTGGAAAATTCCTGTCTGAGCCTTTTTTTTCAATTGAACCGTGCCTAGGCATTTATCTGACCAATCGATTGAAAATCAGCTTTGACCATTGTTTTTGTGGATGATTTTTTTTGTTATTTAAATATGTGCATCAGAAAATGTGAAAATTTGGGTTTTTCGGAGTCGGGATGTTTGGAAGCGATTGTTTGATGGATCTTGGCGCCTTATTTCTTTTTTCGCCTTAATCTTTTAACCTTTTCTTTATCACGACGGTGGTTTTTTCTTCCCCCGGCACAAGCATAATTATCCTCGTTCTACCATTTTATTATTAATCCATTTCATTTTTTTAAGTTTGATCCATTTTGGAATTCAATCTCATCAATAGGGAACGGATAGTTAGGCAAATGTTTTTCCTGGCATCTCTACAGCCAAAAACCACAAAAATGCATTTTCCACTTGATTAGAGTCTTCTAGTGGATTTTAATTTGCCTGTTTTGCCTCTTTCGTGCCTATTTTAGCATTTTGGAAGCCTATTTTATGCATATTTGGCCATTTTTAATTAAAAAAAAAATGCCTTATTTTTTGCATATTTGGCATTTTGCCTATTTAAGCCTATTTTCCATTTTTTTCCTCCATTTTTTTTACACATTTGGAAATTTTAGAAATTGCTGGATTTTTGCGGCTTAGACAGTTCATATTTTTTTGAAAATAATTTTTTTTTTAGGAGCCCTTTCTCGCCTATTTGTTTTTTTTTTCTTTCTAAAAATTTCGGCATTTTAACGAGATTTCAAATTTTGAAGACGTGAAAATCCATAAAATAATATTTTTTGTCAAGATTATTGCTTTGGCTCATTTTTCACATGTTTTATTACTTTTTGAACACATTAATGCAAACTCAGTGCCCTTTGGCGAATTTCATTTTGTGCCTATTTTAGGCGCCTATTTTGCTATTTTTTTTTATGCCTAACTTGCCGTTCCCTACTCATCAATGGCATTAAACAGTGGATCTTTTGAGAATTATGTTCTATTCTAATTATTGGAAATGGGAAATTTTTTTTTTTATCCCACATATTTTAAGCTTTGCATTGTGATTTTCCATCGGGAATTGATCATTTTGCTTCGGCATTTCCCTGCTCTCTTATGATATATTTCATTTTTGCAATTTTGGAGCCCTTTTGTGCTGCTTTTTCTTTCTCCTAATTTTGAGTATCGCTACCATTTTTGTGTGTGTAAAAAAAAAATTTAGCTAATATTTTTGGAGCTTTTGTAGGGCGCACTACTCATATCCCGAAGATCATGATTTTTTTAGTTTATCACTGCCGTTCATATTCCTATTTTTCCCCTCAATTATATAAAAGTTCGGCTTAAAAAAAAAGGGAATTCAGTTCTGAAGGGGTGGTGGCCGGAGAAAATTTTTGAAATATAGACCTGTCCTTAAGGAAAATTAGTCACTTTTCAATGAAAAATCGAAAGAAATTCAGAACGAAATAAGGACAGAGATTGAAAAATCAGAACATTTTTGACAAAATCAGAACATTTGGGGAGTATTTCTCTAAAAAAAAATGCGTTTTACAGAATCCCTCCCTTCCCGGGTTTTTCTTCGCTTTGGCATTTCATGATTATATATATATATATATATTTTTTTCTCTCAGAACAATTGCTTAAGGGTTCGGTAATTGCGAGCAAAGATTTTTTTCTCTTTTTCTCAGTTTTTGATTTATTTATTTTTTGAGTTGCTTGCCTTGGCATTTTATGAGGCATACTTGTATTTTTCTTCTATCTTCTATTTGTCTATCTTGGTGACCATATTAAGCTTGGATTAAAAAAAAAGAGCAACTAAATCTAGGAGTCTTGAAATTTCCTTGTTAGGATGGCAATGGAGAGACTTTTATTTATTTTTAGACATCTGACTGATCTTTCATCATTATCCTTCTCATTTCTATTGGTGGTGTCCGAAACCCAAAAATTCCGAAAATCGAAGTGAGACCGAAATCTCGGCTCCAAAATCCGAGACCGAAACATGAGACCGAGACTAAAAAAAAAAAGCGAGGCTCGGCCCGAATCCGACTCTCAAACTACACTAATTTTTTATTCCATCATCCAATAAGGTGCGTTCTTGTGCTTTGGTACACACTAGTTTTCCATCTCTAAAAAGCCTGCATTATTTCCATTTTCGAATGCCTTGCAGGGCTCATTCGATCAGTACACCGTGATTCTTTTTGTATTATTTAGTTCTTAGCCCGATTTTCCGTTTTTTTCTTTTCTTTTTTTTTCATTTTGTACCAAGGTCAATTTAAGGGACCGCGACTTCAGTATAATCAGCGAAAAATAGTACAAACTTTCGATTTGTGTATTTTTGGCCCTTCGTGATTATGACGCGGAAGCATGTTGGGTGATGGGTTATAAACATGATGTTATCTGACTCTTTTTCTCTGTTCATTCACTCTTCCTGTAGCATTCTTCAATTAAGTTCGCTTCATTTTCACTATGGTTCAAAGTTGGTTAATCAGTTCCCAATTTTGTTTTAGTCATTTGTAGTTGCCAAAAGGGCTGGAATTTTTTTTTTCTTTTTTAACTTTTCGTGGACGGAATATTAAATCATTTTGATGTCTTTGTGCTGAATGTGAGGTTGATTATTCTTTGAATTAAATTCCAGTTTTGATCAAACTTAAAAGAATGATTTTTTTATTTTGATGAATTTAAGAGCTAATACAAAAAGAACCATTGTTTCATTGGTTTGGGCCAATTTTGGGCCATTGTTTCATTGGTTGGCCAGGGACGTTTTGACATTTGACTTTTGATGCCTCGGCATGATACGAGTTACTTTTGCATATTCTTGTTAGGTTTTAATTTTCATATTCTGGAATCTTTTAGACCTCTGGATTTGCTCGACGTTTTACTCGACAGAGAGGAAGTTTTTTTTTCTCTGTCCTTTACTATAAAATTGAAAAATCTCTCGGCTGAAATGCCTCCACTAATGATTTTTTTCGGAAGCGAATTTCTTATTGCAAATAGTACTCTGCTGATGATTCGAGCTTCCCACTTAAACGATTTCCAGATTATATTTCAAAATAAAAACCTATTTTGTCTTCTCTGAACGGGTATAGGATTTTTTTAAATAAGAACTGGTGCGGAGAAGAACATAAAAAAAAAGGAAAATTTGAGAAGAATTGTGCAAATTTGAATTCGAAAATTTCTGGCACTGAAACATTAGAATGTGGAAAAGGGGTAAAATAAAGAACCAAAGAGTAGTTTTTGATATAGTGGAATGTTTTTTTATCATTGAACTGTCGGTTGTTATTCTTTAAGTCCGTAATTATTTGATGCCTCTGATAGGGGCTGCCGGAGAGAATTTGAGCATTTGTGCATTTTTATGAAAATTTGACCATTTTTGGTAAAGGAAAATTATTTTTATGTGAAAAGTGGCAAATCATGGCAAATACCTTTCTCATGGCAAATGCCATGTTTTCAGAGTGAAATCACCCTGTAGTTACTACAGTATTCGGATTTCACGAGAGATTCCGCACTTTCTGGAGTTTCGTTGCTAATAAAGCTATTACTAAAATGTTTTTTTCAATAATTTTCATGTTTTATTCGGGTTTTTTTTCTTAGATTTCTCGGGTCAAAGAGAACATTTGAGTGATTCTTTTTCATTTAGCTTCGGCAGATCTCAGCAGGTAAATCAAGAAAATTTGGGGAGTTCTGAGCAATTGGTATTTAGAGCACAGATCACTCTTATGTGTACTAGTTCGGAAAGATTTAGAGAATTCATTTTTCGGTAATTAAACATTTTTGTGGACCAGTATTTTTATGCAAAAATGGTGAATGGAAATAGTTCCTTTTTCGGGGAAATTTTTTTTTAGTCATAAAAGGGTACGGAATTATATGGAGTTCCTTTTTCTGTACACTAAGAATGGCCTGAAAATCGAAACGCCTTTTTTTTTGGCATGAGTTGAACCTTCCAGCTGATGTTTTGGATTTTTAAATTATAGGGGAAATTTTTTGCTTCTGAACTATTTTTTTCTCGTCACAAAATTAGTTAGTGAAAATTTTATTTTTTTGGTCAGATTTTTATATATTTTTTTCTCTCTCTTCCACCATATTAGCCATATTTTTTTCTCGATATTTGGAGGAAAATTATGGGTTTTTCTCAATATTTGATGGCCATATTTTGCGGTTTTCACTCCAGATTTTTTTCCCGAGCCTTAAGCTTAAGTCACTCACATTTTCTTGTTTTTCTTTCACGGAAATTTCTATATGCCTGTTTTCAAAGATTTCCTTTTTATTTAATAAATTCAGTTTTCAGTGTGGACTAGTAATTTTGAAAATTTTGAGCATTTTTTTTACATATTCATCTATCATCAGGTTATTTGACTTTAGGTAATTAGGGAGCCTTAATTCTAAAGGGTCTATAAATTTGTAGCTGATTTTAAGGAGTGTAAGCTTAACCGTGCTTTTGTCAGGATTGAGTGTGGTATTCGTAGTAGGGCTTACCCAATTTAGGGTAGATAATGGTTTTAAGAAATGAAATTTTTGCCTAGGCAGTTATAAGAATGAAAATTGGTGAAGATTTTTTTTTAAAACAGAGACATGTTTAGAAAGGCTCTGGTGGAACTTGACTTTGGGTGATTGCTAATAACCTAGTAGGGAAAATATAAACCAGTGCTTATTTGAAAACCACAAATTTTTTTTTTCTCATCATGCCCCAGTAATCTGGAGATTGGATCTAGGTGTGTCTAACGCAAATTAGAATTTGACCTTTTTGCTGCGGCAATATTAAGCTGTTGAGGATACTTTTTCTGGAGGAATTTTATTTTTGGGGAAAATTGAGTCGAATTTTTTGGTCTAAACTGTTTTTCAGATTTTATGTCTTTGATTTTTGGTTATTTTGACTTTTGGCAAGACCTTGAGAACTGAGAGTTCTTTTTGGCTTAGGCCTAGAGGAAAATCTTTCGCAAAAATCCTTTGGTGGCTAAGGGGTAGCCGTATTTTTTTTCTGAGAATTAATTGTATGTAATTAAATTTAAGATTATTTCTTTCCTCTTCTTTCTTTTCTCTTTCTTTTCTAATTCATGAGGATTTATTGGGCAGTTGATTTTCAATTTGTGCGGGAATTTTTTTTCTTTCTTTCAAGGAATAATGTCTCCTTACTTTTTAGATTTTTTTCCCCTCTCCCTTGGTTCCTCTTTCTAGGAAGATTAACTTATAAGATTCTCTGTTTAACAGCCTGTTTGTTTAACATTTTTTTTGTTTTGTTTGTTTTTATTTTTGTTTAAGTGACGGGTTCTTGCAATGGTTAGATTTTGGGATATCTGGTTTATAGTTAGATCATTCTGAACCCAAGCCAATTTGTCACCCATTTTATTTAGGGTTTTTTTCTTCAGATTTTGTGGTCGACCTCGAAGTTCTCTGCGCTTCGGCAGTTTGTTGAGTGACGTAGCAGTCTCGGCGTCTTTGGTTGTTGTGAGTTTGGGATTTTAAGTGGGGTCATTTGGAGGGAAGGGGATGGCTTCGGCGAATTATTGTATTGATATGATACTTAAAAAGATTTTGGATGAATGGTCGAGAGATTTCTTAGATAGGACAGAAGGATTAGAAGAAGCGAGGAAGAAAACAATTTTGATGGGTTACTTTGGGCAAGTCACGGGGGAGTTAGTCGATAGATTGAATGATTATGAGAGGGTTTCGGCGAGTAATTTATTGGAGGGGATCAGCAAACAATTTGGGGAAGAAAATGAGAAGAAATGGGTATGCGTCTTGAAGGAGAGCAGGAAAAGAAGGAAAAGTGAAGGGGATATGGAAAGTCAATTAATATTTTGTAAAAAGAGGGCATTTATTTGCAGTAGATGTGGGAATATGGGGCACTGTATGTAGAATTATCAGGACTGAGTAAGAATTTGAGGTCGTTTGGTTAGGCTTCGGCATAATCAGTTGGGTTGGATGACTGGAATTTTGTGGCTTTGGTCATTAGTTTTTGGATAACCCATTGGAAGAGAATTTCTTTATTTCTTTAGTTGTCATCTGCTGCTTCGGCGTTCTCTGGTAGTTTTCACTAGTTAATTTTTTTTCTCTCTCGTCGGTTGTTTGTTGTGGGAGTTTGAGATGTCTATGCCGTTGGTGAATTGTGATCTTGGGGATGGTAATGGGTGGAAAGTGTCGTCCAATGTTGTTGAACTGTATCGTGACATTGTGAATTCGGTGCCGCGCGGAGAGAATGCAGAATGGCGGCGGCTGATGGATGAGGAAGGAAGAGAGAGTGGTGCATTGTTGGAATCGGTCTTCGGAAATCGGCAGCGCAGTCTCGAATATGAAGGACTTCTTCTGAGCTTCGGCGCTAGAAATCTGTACACTGCTCGCCCGACTTGCCGTGCTTGTCGGGGTGGCCATCTAGTTCAATATTGTGATGAAGCAATCAGAGCGGGATTCTGTTTTATATGCGAATTAATCGGACACTTAGATTGGAACTGTCCAGTGCGGTTGGCTTCGGCAGTTGGTGAATCGGCTTCGGCAGGAACAAGTTCGTCTGTTTTTCCGGTTGATTTTGGTGCATCTGAGAAGGATTTGCCCTTGTTCATCAAGTTGGCAAATCGGGATTCGTTGTGGCCAGATTTTGAACCTCCCTGGACTGCGGTCAATTTGAACGGGCGCCGTGCCAAGGTAATTCTGGCGACTTCCGTTCCGTTCTCCGTCGTTTTTGTCAGCAAAGCTAAGGAGTTGAAGCTGCCTTGGCAGCAGGAAAAATGGTTGAAGCAGCTGGAGATTTCCTGCTTAGGCGGGATGGTTGATGTCGTCGGAGAAATGGTTGTCGATGTCGACTTTGGCGCTGTGGAGCGTGAGCTGAGAGTACTTGTGGCGGATGATGTGACTTTGGCAGATAAATTTGGCGGAGTGATGGGTTTGGACTTCTTTGGGCTCTTCGGTGACGTGAGTTTCATGCCTCGGCAAAAGAAGGTTGTAGTTTATCATCAGCTGGCGCCAGGAAGATCGCAAAACACTAAGTTATGGCTTCGGCGAGTTTCCGAGGCTAAATTAGCCAATTGGCAGTATATACGGAAAGGAGTTGCGGTGATGAGTGGGCCTATTCGACATCTGTAGGATGATGGCTGTGAAATGGGGTTCTTTCGGTGCTTCGGCAGTTTCTGTTGTCTTACGTTGTCTTGTTGGATGGTTGCTTTGGTGGTGGCTGCGTTTTCAGGGGGTGTAGAACAGATGGAAATAAAGTCCTATTGTTGAGTCGCTGGATCCTCAAGTTTGAATTGGTTATCTTTGCCGCATCTTCGGTGTTTAATGTGCCTTTCTCTTCGGCAATTTGGGTTCTAATCTGTCGGTTTAGCATCGTCTTGCTCTACGCTTCGGCATTGTTGAAGAAATGGCGGCAGCATTGCCTTACATAGCTCCGGGGCAAACGGCGACAGTTCCTGAGGTGGAATATCTTGTGGCGCAGCAGGATTCGGCACCGATAGTGGCGATGTTGCCACCTCTTCGCGTCGGTGGTGCTCCTGGATACCCGCACCGATTGCCGGAGCTGGTGCGGCTGTGCGAGAGTTTGGATCGGTTTCGCCTCGGCGATGTGGTGAGAGTGCGGTCTCTGTGCCGCATTTGGCGGGATAATCGCTTCGGCGACTGGGCGGTGGACACTGAGCGTTGGAACAGCGTGTGGAGGACCAGAGATGTGGTGAGAGTGAGCAGCCCGGAGGAGTGGACTGAGAAGGCCATGGTGCGTGGCTTCAGCCGGCGCGGTTTGGACGGCACCGTTTGTGCGATGGACGTGGAGCTTTTGGAGGGCCATCGCGAAGTTCGGTTTCGGAAGGAGGATGTGGTTGGCGACACTGGCTTCGGCCGCTTCCATTTGGGAATGGTGGTCGATGTGGCGATGGCAATGTTGCCGGTTGATTGTTTTTCGCCTCGGCGTCAGTCATACGTGGTGCCGGTGGGGCGTTCTGTTGGGAGACGTGACGACATCCGCGTGAACACCGTCGCGCGGGCAGTGATGGCGCCGCCCTCGGAGGAAGAGTTGGACGAGGAGGCAGATGCGGTGATCAGCCGCGCGAGTACCGGCCTTGGCTGGTATTCCGGATTGCGCTGAGGGACGAGTTGTGTGCCGTCGTATGGGGCTTCGGCACAATTCTTGGTTTGCTTGTAATGGTTCTGGGTATTAATGGGTTTTTGTTTTTAGAGGCTCATCCCTGTCTCGGTAGGTTCTCTCGGTTTAAGCTTTGGTTTGGTTGGGGATGGAATTTTGGGGGGTCTTAGCTCAGACTTTGTTTTTAGTTCACCCTCCCTTCTCCCCGACTTGGCCTTCGTCGCCAATCTCCTGTTGCTGTTCAGTTGGTTCACTGGGGTGTTGGGTCTGTAGCGAGGATAAATTTTTTTTTTTATTTAGCTCACCCCTCCCTCCTTCCTTCTCTTCTGGCCCCATCTGATCTCCACTCCGCTCCATTGTTGGTAAGGTTGATGGTTTGTTTTTCTATTTATCAATGAACAAACTAGTCCTAACATCCCTTCCCATTTTCAGATGTCCAATGTGCTTCGGCCCAGTTTCTGTTGCGCTGTTGACCGACTACATGTTGGGCGGTGTGCACTGTTGTTTTTTTTGTGCCCTGCCTTTTCCATCTGCACTGGTGTCCATTCTCAACACAGCTTCGGCAACCGTCTCTGCACTGGCTCAGCAACATGTCCTTTCCCGCTCTGTTCTGACTCTTCGGCGCTCTCGTGTGTTCCTGCTTCGGCACTGTTCTGGCTGTGGTGTGATGTTTCTTTGCTGTGTGGCTGCTTCGACACCCATATGTTCCTGCGGGTGTACCACCTCGGATGTTGATCTGTTGGCTGCTGTTGTACCTTCCATTCCCTACCATTCCATTCCACTTTGTCCTTTCCTCTTTCTTCACTCATTTCATTTCTGTTTTGGGACCTGGATTTGAGCTCTTATTTTTGTAGAGTGACTAAGTTCTTTAACAATGGGTTTAGCTTAGGCTGATTTGATGGGGTTTTGTTTTCTCACGGAAACGCACTAGACTGAGCTGACTTTGCCTCGGCATTTTTGGTAGAGTAGTGAGATTGATGGCCTGAAGGGGTGCTTCGGCGATTTCCCCGGCAATTTGCCCGTGCGCTTCGGCGATGGTGTTGGGCTGGTTAGGATCAGGAACGATCCTGTTTGAGTGGTGGGGCTGGCTTTGGCATAAATAGCCCAGAGAGAAAAAGAGAGAGAAAAAGCTGTTTAGGTTTTTTTTAGTGTGTTTCCGTGGGTCAGAAAAGTTGACGAAATTTAGAAAAATTTTGGTTTATAGACCAGGGACGGTCTAAAGGGGGAAGGGAGATGTTAGGTCGAGGCTTTCCAGGTCCCCATTTCTCTATTACTCATCATTTCCGCTGTACTCTGATCTTTCTCATCCTTCCGTTCCCCCACTCGATCGCCTTAAAAGGCTTTTCCATCGCTGTATCTTGGTCATTCATCCATCCAATCTCGAGATAAAGATCCCATTCCCGTGACTCATTGGATGGGGACCGGGGGATCGGAGGCTGGGGCCTGATCAACCCCAGAGCCCATCTCCCGGGGACCCTTGGACCATGACCCTTCCCCAATTCCTAATCCCCAATGGACTACTCCCGCCGGCCGAAACCAGCACTCTGCCCTGCGCACGTGTTACTATAACTACATTATATGTGTTTACCATTGTTTCTCGTTCGAAAGTTATCTAATCGGCAGAGGAAAAAAATTTTTTAGTCCATTAATAAGAAATAATTACCTATATACGGAAAATATGATTTATTATTAGGGTCCGAAAAAATATGCACGAAAATTTCCAAAATATGCGCATAAAATATGCTCAAAAATGCCCAAAATATGCAAAATATGCACAAAAAGTCGAAAATATGGAAAAATATGCAGATAGAAATCCATGCTATAGTGTTCAAACCATGCTAAAAATGTGTTTTACGTGATTTTCAGGCTGTTCTGATCCAGCAAAAAAAATGCATTTGCAAATTTTTTTGATCCCTATTCATTATTGATCAGCAAAGTTTGGGATGAATTATAGTATTTCTTTTTCTCGCGCAATTGGGCTCTTAACCAGTGTTCTGCCTGATCCACCTTTTTCAAAAATGATCTGATCCTGATCCAGGGGTCTGGATCATCAAAAATGATCTGATATGATCTGATCCGACCCCCTGGATCAGGATCAGATCAGATCACGTCAGATCATGATCTGGATCAGATCAGATCATACAGGACCATGATCCAAATTTTTTTTCTGTTTTTTAACATTTTTTTTTGAAAAATCCATACTTTTTTGGAAAGCAATTTAATCGCTATTAACACTAATTCAATTCAAAATAATTTCTTATTGCTAAGAAAGCAGTTTTCAATTGTGTTTCTTCAACATATTGAATTGTAAGTCAAAAAAATAAAAATAAAAAATCCGTAGGGGCTCGGGAGGAAAAGGGAAGAAAAAATCGAAGAGGAAAAATTGACCAATTTTCGAAATAAAAGGGTCTAAAAATTTGAAAATTTTCTTCGGCGCCCCAATCGGGCTGCCAACACCCCGAAATAAGATAGAATTACTCTATGTATAAAGTGCAAAAAATGACCAATTTTTAAAGAAAAATGGCCTACATTTTAAATGTTCTTTGGTGGCCCCTATCGGGGCCGACGGCACCTCCTAAAAAATTTTATGCTTAAACCCTTGACATGGATACCCCCCATGCCGAAATCCTAGATCCGTCCGCCCCTGGGGGTACCAGGGGGTCGATGAAACATAAAAAAAGCATTTCGGCGGTCCCATAGGGGCCGCCGGAGAAAACTCCCGCTTTTTAATTCAATTTCTTAAGAAAATGTCAATTTTTTGCTTAAGCTAATTTTTTTGATGAAATTTCTCTGTCTTGAAGAGTGATGGTAGTCACAATAGTCACCTGAGAAAAATTTTACAATTTTTGGACTTCTTCTTTAAAGATGCAAATCAATTTTTATAATTTTTTTTGAAAAACTAAATTTTTCTCTGATAATCGGTCGTAAATTTCATAATTTTTGCCAGAAAATTCCAAAATTTGAGTCGAAAGTGACCATTTTTCAACGAAAAATTGCAAATTTTTGGATCATTTTGGATCATGTGAAAATATGATCCAAAACATGATCTGATCCTGATCCAGAGGCTTCAAAAATGATCTGATCCTGATCTGATCCGGGACCTTGGATCAGATCAGATCAGATCATGGATCAGATCATCCTGGATCATGATCTGGAGGATCAGGCAGAACACTGCTCTTAACTAAAGTATGAATGGAATTATCTCTTTAATCAATAATCAAGTTAAAGAAATAGGACAAAAGTGCTATACCCCGAATATAAAAGAAGTAAAAAATGAGGAAAAGGAGGGGAAAGGAATTTGAAACTAAAGCAAAGCATCAGATTTCACCGAAACATAGCACATGAAAGCTATGGCATGAGTTGTAGTGTGTGCTTTTCAAAACGAACAAAAATAATTTCGACGCAAAGCCAAAAGGCGTTACATTAAATAAATTAAACAAAAATGTTTGGTTTTATTTCCTCACTAATTTGTCTTTTTTCAATTTTCACATAAAGTTTTCACAGGAATGCATTAAGTTATCTCATATTTGAATAATTAGACAAAAAATTGTAAATGTATGAGCATGTATAAACCATAAAAAATCAATTCCTTTAATAGCCTCCAGATCAATTGCCTCCAAAGTCAAAAGTGTTCAATTGCCCTTCTATTATGAAAATTTGATTAAAAAATTTGGGAAACAAAAAATCTAAAGTTTGTGAATTTCGAAAAAAAAAGTATTCAAGCATTGAATTGATTATTTCTAAAGAACAATAAATATCAAGACTTTTTAATCCATGTAGTTTATTCAATGGATTTGGAAAATTAATATAGTTATATGATAAATTTAAAAAAAAACCTAAAATGATCGAAAGAATAAATGAGCGAATCAAATTAAGCCTAAAAGAAGCTTTTGCATAGCGTTCACCCACCGGAAAGGACAGGCGAAGCGCAAGAAGCAAGCGGAGGAGCGGGGGAGGAATTGCCGGCGGAGGCGCCGATGGGTGAATAAATGCCATAACCGGCACCGACCGGCGAGGCACCGGTCACAACCGCGAGGGGCTGTTGCTGGCCTGACTTTGGCAAACTGTTGCTGTGGACCCGTTCGACCACCGTGTTCTCGTGTTGGATTCGCGCTGAAGGAATTAAGAAAGAGTGCGGAAAAGAAGCGAACAAAAAGTAAAATTGGAAAAAGGAAAGAAACGCAGAGTGATCAGAGTGCCATTTGGAAACTCAAGGAAATTTTAAGCGTTTCATTTACAGATGATGTATCTAGTAGTCAAAACTCAATGGAAGTGTTTGAAAGAAAGTAAATGGAAAAAAAGGAAGCTTAAAAACCCATTTTTTGGCTATCCGATTAGTCCAAGCAAGCTTAGAAGCTACTAAAATAAAATTAACTATAAAAAAGCATTTTTAACTTGCATAACGAAAACAGAATTTTTTTTATAAATTTCGGTGACAGAAGAAAGTGAAAGGAAGGACAAATCAAGGACTATAAAAGCAGCATTCTGATTAGCTTTAGGGTGTAACATTTTTTAATGGTTTTGTTCCTTTTTGTAAGGATTTCCGTTTCCATTCAAATTCACCATTTCTATAATCTATTTCTTTTTCCAAAAAATTTATAGTAGATGGTAATACAACATAATTCTCATCTGTAAAATCATGTTGAGCAAAAATGTTTAAAATTTTTTAGAATCTTTACTGGTTTCTAGCATCTAACTTATATTAATTCTTCAGTTTTTATTTAGCGAAAAAAAGATAATAGATCATGTGTTACAACCTAAATATTTCAAGAGAAGAAAATCTTGAGGCGGTGAGTTAAATCAAAAATCAATCAGCTCTTTCATGTATCAAACTTTCGGTTTATCTAAATGAAGGGACATTATTAAGGATATGTTTGATAAAATTGTTGTAAATTATTTTTTAAGAGTTATTTAATTTTTAAATAATTAAGAAAAATTATACAAAAAAATGGAAAGAAAGGAAGGCGATTTAATAGTTAAAAGAGAATATATGAGATTTCAAAGTCTTTTGAATATTTGCGCTGCCCCAAGATTCGCCTAGACCAAGATTCGCCTAGATCAAAATTCGCCTAGTCAGCCAAAAAACCAAAATTCGTCTACTCAGTCAAAAAGCCAAAATTTTCTATTAACATATGCCATTTGCGGCTTCTACATGCCATTTTGCGGCTTCTACATGCCATTTTGGGGAGTCTACATGCCATTTTGCGGGTTCTACATGAAATGTGTTTTTTGAATTCCTAGACAATCTTGGCTTTTTGGCTGAATAGGCGAGTTTTGGTCTAGGCGAATCTTGGTCTAGGCGAATTTTGGTCTTTTGGCTGACTAGGCGAATTTTGGCTTTTTGGCTGACTAGGCGAATTTTGGTCTAGGCGAATCTTGGTAGCGCCAATATTTGCATACATGCCTATTCATTAATTATGAAAATTTTGGAATGTAAAATTAATAATATAATTAGGATTAATCTTTTTTCTTTGGGCGTTTTTAAATATAAAATGAAATAAAAATGCGGATTAAGACCTTCAAAACGATTTTCCTTAGTTAATTGGAGTATATCACTACAGCAGTTTAGAAGTTAGTCATTCGTAATAATAAAAGTAATAATCCCAACAACTGATGAGAATTGATCCTCGAATGAAAAAAAGAATCTGTATCAAAATATAAACTCATTTCCCTTTGCTTATGGTGGACCAGAAAACGGATTACTTTAGACACAAAGCTTTATAACCAATTTATTGTGATGACATCCAAAAACCAAAAATTTCAAAAATCACCTTTATCACTGGCGCCGAGCCCGTCTGGTTCGTCAATGGTCTGAGAGGATTCGCTGCTCTCTTTGATTGTGCTTGGTGGCACATCCTTCTTGTTCAGCAGGTTACGGCCTGCATATTTAAAAAATTAAATAAAAAAATGAAAAATAAAACATAACAATAGAGAACCCTTTTAATTGATATTCTGAATCTATCTTAAAGTTTTGCTTTTTCGGGAGTTAGACTAAATTATAATCGGCTAATTTCCGGCACATAAAAATCTCTTTTTTTGCCAATTTTCCTCAAAAATGAGCCAATACCCACCTCAGAAAAGTAATAATAATCAAATATATTAACTTACTTGACATGTTTCTAGTCGCGATCATCGTAGTAAGAATGGCGCCCTAAAAAACAATAATTAATAAAAAAAATAACATAAAGTTAAGCTATTTTTATGATTTCTGGTCGTTAGTAAAAATTATTAAGCAGTTTAAGCATTTTTTTCACAAATTATTCACTTTTAATAGGTATAATTGTGGAAGAATTGCGCCTGCAATTTTGCGGGTATTTACGAATTATCAAAATAAAATTTTTATGAATAAATTTAATAGGAAGTTAATGTGAAATTGTTCTAAAACTACCTATTTTATAAGACCAATAAAAATAGATTTTTTCAACAAATATTTTCTTATTTTTAATATTCGTAAAATTTTTTATTTATTTATTTTACTTTTAAATATTATTAGTTAAAGCCAAGGTTATTAAAAGCATTACTACCAGGTCGTTGCATAATTAACTTCGCTTTTTGCTAGAAATAAATTTACGAATGAAAAAGCAAAAATCATATTCAAGTTAGATTCAAACAAAAAAACTATTTATCAAATATTGTCACCTATGGTCTCAATAATAATTTTCTAAAAGAAAAAATATTTCCTAATGCCACCTTCAAAAAATCTATGCCCATCTTAAAGTAGGGTATGATCAAATAATTAGTAGAGGTCGAGATGTTCAGCGAGGCAATAACCCCTGTAAGAATTTTTTTGAAAAAATGAGTTCGTGATAAAGTGAAGGGCTAAGGTATAAGGTATTAGCTGGGCCAGCAATCATTTATCTATTAATCGAGTTATTGAAGTAATTGGGGATGATATTTCAGTGTCCAAATGGAGCATCGTTCCAAAGGATGAGGGGGGCCTATTGAACTTCTTATAAAAGTACGAAAAAGAGTTTATTGAATTTACTCTCACCTGGAATTAGTTAATATAGGATTGTCTACACCAAATTAGGACAAGAAGATAAGAGTTTATCAAACATTCCGACATGAAATGACCAAAATATTCAGAAAAACTCAAGTTTTCTAAAAGTTTTAGTCGAGGGACCAAAAATAATTTTTCATAAGCTTACGCCAATCATTTTTTTATAGAAAACATCCTTAATGAACGTATCTTTCATACATTTTAATCGAAATAAGGAAATATCCCTTTTCAATGCTTTATTAAAGTTTTAGTTTCCTTTTACTGCGTTTTTATCATTTTTAGAGTGGATGTATAAAATGGTCTGAGAGAATTTTCCCTATGTTTAAAATTGTTCGATACTCTAACTGTCGTTAAAAATGGTTTTTACATAACCAAATATGGTATGGAATGGTAGAAAACAATCAGGAGAATATAATTATAAACTTACTTTAGTTGATCACACGTTTTTAATGAAAATTTTGTTTGATAAATAAAAAGCGAAGTTAATTATGCAACGACCTGGTAAAGCCAAGACAAGCAAAGATTCACGAATAATGAAGGTATCATTGTGGCGATGGCTAAAGCAAAGCGAACATATTCTTGCTAGCACTTTCACACAAAAAATGATCAGACCAAGAAAAACGACAAATAAGCTACCGCTTCGGGTGGATTTGACGAACACGCTACATTTCCATCATCGGGCATCAGTGAATTGCTATTATTGGGCCATTATTGTAAACTTACACAAATGAAAAATCGAAATTCGTAATAAAGGAGCGATTTTTCTAACCATAATTGATAAAATAAAAAAAAGACATAAAAAAGTATGCCCGCTGACAAAGAGACCTATTAAATTTTTTTTTATTAAATCAAAATTCTTGACAACAAAATTGCATTCCAAAGGTATGAGTCAACGTTTTTCTCATGCTCAAATCTATGATTTTGTCATTTTTTTAATTTTTATTAACATTAGCTTATGCCTCTATAATCGAGAATCAAATATTTAACAATCTGACATCATAGTTGAGCTTAGCGCATGTGAAAACACCGGATCACTCTCAAATTTGTATGGATTTGTCAAGAAAAAATTTTCCAGGGGGGTTAACTGAATCTTACCTCTGGATGATTACTAAAATAACAATTGTAAACAAATTTTTTGTTGCCAAAATAAAAAAAATCGCTCCTCTATTCACTTGGTTAATTCAACCAAACCCAACTTGTTGTTAAAATTTGTGTTCCATCCAATCGTTGGTGCATCAGGTAATGTGCTGTTTTGAGGATTTTTAGCTGGTGGAGGAGGAGGAGGAGGAGAATGAATTGGCTCGAAAGACCCGGTTCTACTGCCTTGGGGACTCATACAATGTGACATCCGATTTACAATGGCAACAGCCGAAATGGCAGCCTATTCGAGCAAAAAATACACCAAACACGGACAATATATATATATATATATTACTATGTACATTATTAGAAGAAAAATTATTATTTAGAAATCATGCTGTTTGGTATGTAAATTGACATTCCACACATCCATTAATCGATAAAACAATACTCGAACGCAAAACCTAGTGCCACGAAAATCAAAAAAAGGTTCAGAATTGCTTAATGAATCAGTACCATAAAATTATGTTTATGAAATTGCAGTTACAAAACTAATGACAAAATTGTTGACCAATGTTTACCCGTCTAGTAAATAAACCCGAGCACTGGCGTAGCCAGGGGGG